>CABFWO010002451.1:81152-109236 GCA_902155825.1 Timema genevievae
TTTTTTTTTTTTTTTTTTTTTCCTTTTTTTTATAACAATTTTTATTTTTTTTTTTTTTTTTTTTTTTTTGCAGCAACAGCTAGTGGCCAGCGAAACATGTCATTATTTTGCATTTTACTTTTTCTTTATTTCCATTAGTTGATAAAATAAGACAATTTCGCAGCAGTTTGAGGCTTCAAAAAGCTATTTTGAAGCAATAAGAAATGGCAAGTTTTGACATTCGACCTTTTGCATTAACAGTGACGATTAGCTTGTTTCGTAATGGATTTAATTCAGTTGGTAATATTTCATTGGTCAATAACAATGCCAGGAGGAGGTTTCAACTTGTTGCATGTATTTTGTAAACATCCCTTTGGGGTGGAAGTCCACTGTACAAGAGCAGTCAAACTTTATTGAGGTTTGTCACGCGACAAAATGATTATTTATTAACGAACACAAGCTCATAGTGAAATCATGAAACAGCTTAATGTACACTCCGTTAACCCTAAAATGTATCAATCGTACCTTGACGGGTTATTCTATGGTACAACTTAAAATAAAATAACCATACTGAAATTAGTCCAAGGTTAACAAAGTGTACATTTATATCTTCTGAGAGTGTTGGACTCGTGATTCACACTCTTGACTCTAACCTAGAAGGCTTGAGTTTGATCCCTAACGGTTGAAGTGGATTTTTTCACGGTGTATTTTTCTGTCTTTTCTTAAGAGGCAGGTTGATTTATAGTCAATGATTGGACTTAAGCCAATCTCCCGTTCTGTTTGTTATTCATATACCAATATATTGGTTGACTCTTGAAACCAGACTATAGATACAGCCCTTAGTATAATATTATTTAGTTTATATTGTTTCCGTCTTACTAACCGTTCACCAATTTACACTCAAGTGATAAGAATGAGGAAGGTAGGATTTTTAGAGAATGTAGTTGAAGTTAGATTCTATTTTATTTTATTTTAATGGAATCGTCGTGCTTACCTTTAAGGTCATTCAACCATCAAATTTTAACTCCACACTTTTAACACGTGTACAATAAATAATGATTCACTGGGTTAAAATCATTAGAGTTCACATGTTTTAAGGGGTCAAACTTGTTATTTTATGCTTTAATGTATAAATTAATAAATTTTGTATATAGATATTCACATGAGGTGTACAGAAGGGAATATTTGTATTATTAATAAAATAAATATTTCATTGAAGTATTAATAATGTTAATATTAAAAATAATATTAATAATATTATAAATATTATATGAATATTAATATTTCATTTTCCTTTATTAACGTGCTAGCCAACAGCCGAGACTTCTAATAGCTAGCATTGAAAAAATACATAGTACTAGTACTAATAATATTAATATTATAAATATTTAATTCTATACTCCTCATATGGATGTCTAGTTATACTAAATTTCAGCCCCCTATATTAATAATTACTTTACCTTAACGATGGTATAGATAAAGCATAAAATAACAAGTTTGGCCCCTTATAGCTCATGAACCGTAACGATTTGAAATCATTGACTAATTATTTATAGTTTTTAATTATACACTTGTTAAAATTGTGCAATAAAATCTTGATGGACGAACGACCTTAACAGACCCTCTCACTCCATGGTCATCAACTAAATTTGATAAGTAATTACAAATCAAACCAGATGTAACATTATGGTGTGGTTTTCTGGTACTTTTAAAAAAACTTGAATTGAGACCAGTGAAACGGTTTTAACATATTTTTAAACTTCTTATTAATATAGAGATGTTGACCTCAGTGGTTTTGGGGTATAGTGCTCGCCTCAGGACCCGATGTTTTTGGGTTAAAACCCAGCTGGGTTCGAGAGATCTTTCTTGAGCGATAATAATCCGTAGCATAACTTTCTTCGTAGGGGAAGTAAAGCTATTGGTCCAATGTCGATTGTGGCATTTAAAAGAACCTTGGAAGATATGTGAGAATAACTCTCCCAGTAAAATTGGTAGGCCTTTTTACTCTCGCTCATAGAAATTCTCGCGTGGTGATATAATCAGTCGGTTCAGAAAGTGCACATTAAATATTTCAAATAAATAAAATATTATCCTGTTATCACAGGCCCTGTAGACAATACGCTGCATCAACAATAATTTACCTCTACGTTCCCAAATCGGTAGCCAGTTCTCTCCAGTCTATGGATATAACCGAAATTTCAACATGCTTTTTTAAAACAATTCAACAAAATTGAAACTTATTTTAAAATTAAAATAATATTACACTGATCCCAATTTCATTGTTGTCAAATGAAGAATGCATAAAACCACAATTCGATATATTATCTGGTACGATATGGTACTAGTCTTTAGACCTATATAATTTCCTGGTGGTTCGTTCATGGGATGGGCTTTTAGTAGTTTTCTATCTTAAGGAAACAAAATTTATTTACATTGCTTCTTCGTGGGTGATTTTTCCCTTATTTTATTATTTTGAATGAAAAATTGTTTAAAAGTAGTATTGCCAAATACTGTGCACCACACAGATTTTCCTCTCATTTTTTAAAATCTTATTATCGAAACATTTACCAAAAAATCTTAAGATTTGTGAAACGAGATCATATACATTTTTGCAGTAACACTCGATCAGAGAGCGTAAATGAAATAATATACACTTTTACAGAAAAAGTGAATAAAGAGGAAACTCTGTGTCCATCGAAGAGCATATTAAACATTTTCACATTCTTTTCAAAGAATGCTTATAGCTCAGAAACAAATGGTTTTATAAAATATATATTTCTCAAATAAATTATTTTATTTTTTAATAGTACTACACCTTTATAATGATAAGTAATTTTTTATCTCAAATAGTTGCAGAAATATGACCAAAATTGGAAATTTCTTCTAATGTAAAGTAAACTTAAGTCATTTTTATAATGATAAAAAATACTTGTATACGTATTTTAATCAAAACCGTTAGAGCAGATTTGGAGAAAATCGATAATATTTCTTTTTGCCCTTAAGTAAATTATTCTTGATTTTAGGGTTAGATATCTAATTACAAAAAATTCATCTAGTGGGCCTTATGAAAACCTTAAATACCAGTTTTAGGCTGATGATTAAAATGGTTGACGCTCTAATTCGAGATATATACGTCATCGTGAAAACCACTTTTTTCCGTTTCATGGGGTCATGAAACATCGACATTTATCAAAAACTTGAGTTTGAATTTTTTTTTACTATCACAATACTTCCCTCTCCAAGGGGATCAAGTGAAAGTAAACTTCACGTTCGTGATATAAACGGCTCCAGTTATCCGAACTACTTGTTATAAATCTATGGATGTCAGCATGACAAGGCTGGTGAAGTGTGCACCTAACGTTTTCTAGCGAGTACCTACCGGCTTGGCATGGATTCAATTCCAGGTCAGTCATCTGAACCTACGTCAGATTAGATCAACCTTTGGAGCTGCTGAAAGGGAGGGGAGGGTGAGGTTTGAGATTAAAAGGGTTGATCGGAGCTAAAAATAGTTTGATATCTAGGGCTGGGTTCATATTACCGGAATAGGAATTGAAGTAGGCGTTTTATATAAACTAGGAATCACGGTGAAAAGATATTAACCTGTTTCTAATCAATAATTTAGCGCTGCATTTGTTCAATCAGTTATCCGTTCATTCATATAATAATATATATGTTGAGCCAGACCACCAAGGATCGGGGAGATCGAGGTTCGAATCTCGGTCGGGTGAACTGGGGGTGGTTTTTCCTAAATGGTTTTCCACTCTCCCTCCACGCAAATGCGGGTTCACTTCCTCTAAATTCAACCTTCCCAATTCCTAATCCATTAGTGTAATTAGTACTTAAACGTATAACCCGAACGGGTAGTAAGACGCGGTGCTAAATAAATAAAAAAATAATTATAATATATACGTGAGTAAATAAATACTTACCCACTTCAATGACCGGGGGGTCTAACGCGCTATTCTCACAGTAAACTGAACTGCCAATGACGGGGATATCAAAGTTCGAATTTCTGTCGGGTGTATTGAGGGTGGTTATCCAAAATGGTTTTCCACTTTCCCTCCACCCAAATTCTGTTACACTGCCTTTAAATATAAATTTCCTTATCCCTAAAACCATTAGCGTGATTAGTGCAGAAGCGTATAACCCGAACGGTTTGTAAAAAGTGGTGCTAAAAAATAAAAAATAAACTTATTGATATTATATTCATTTTCGTTTAACAAAATAACAAAATAGATTTGAAGTTATAGTTGATTAAAAATTAAACTATAAAACTTATCCATTATAAAAACGAGATTTTCAAAAAAATTGTTAAAAAAGGCTCTACTGAAATAATATTAGTAATTTCTCATCGTTTTCAAATTAATCCTACTAGCCTGCCTGGGCATAATAGCCCAGTATTTGTATTTCATAAGTATCTTGGCCTATACTTATAATTTTTGGTTCAATTTACAGTGCTTTCAAAATTTTTGTTATCATATGATTCAAAGAATATGGTAAGATAAGTTATAGCTCACCATTAAGTATTGCTCTTTGATTGCCTCTAATGTTCCAGGAGATTAAATAAACTATTAATTTTTTGCAAAAGAAAAAAAATAGAAGTTAAGAAATACAACTATTTTAATTTATGATTTCACAAAAATTAACTATTTACAACAAACACACATTCAACCATTTGAATTTAAAATAGCTTTTAAAAATATATTCTTTTGATGACAAATTGAATGTTATCTAAATGTGTTCATAAGTTGATAAACATTTAGTGTATCGTTAATGTTTGATGGTTTATATTTTTGTCTCCACCTAGTCTCACTACCCATCTGGACTGTATGAATTTTAATTACGCTGGTGGGATAAAAATTAACAAGGTAGACTTTAGATAAAATGTACTCAAATTTGTGTGAAGGGAGAAAGCTCAGCCATTTAGTAAAAAAAACTCACTACCTACGGAGGGGATTCTAACTCTGTTTTTTCATATTTCCGAGAAACCAGAGACTCTATTAGCTTAGAATTTAGTTTACATGCCCCCCATTGCATGCGAGATGCTTCAAGTTAATAAAAACTGTTAAAATGTAGGCTTTGAAACGTTCGTGTTTATTCTGGCCATAATACTGCTTTTAAATTTTGATATTTTAAGTAGATTAGTTAGATTTTCTTATGTTTTAAAGTAGGATTGGGCCTTAGAATCCTAGGATCCTTCTAATCCCTCGAACCCTTCAGGATATTTGAGATTCTAGGATTCAAGAAAACGTCTAATTCGAAACTAAAATCCTTAACATTTATAATTTTTCTTTCATTTTTCAAGTGAAATTTGTTTCAGTTCTCTAATAATGCTTAGTAGTGGTTCAAAACCAACTATAATTATATGATTAACTTAAAAACCAGGCCCCAGACCAGTAATTTAACATTTAACTGAATGTATGAATGTTATCTAATGAATGGATTATATTCATTATAAGAAATAATGTTAACATTTAGTTACTATTTTTTTATATAATATTATATACATCCTCTTATGTTCATAATATTTTTAAAGATTCGTATTTGGATTTGGCAGTTGAGATTTGAGATTCAAGATTCAAAATTGGAAATTCGTATTCGTAAAATAATGGATCTGATCCAACTCTATTTAAAGGCTAGTTGGTGAGTTTGTTTTTGAACGTCATAAAAACATTATAAATCTTGTAATATTTTTTTTTGTTTTAACGAGTTCTTTAGATTAAAATAAAATTGTTTGAGAGAATATAGCAATGATTTAACTAGTTCCTATGCCAAACCCTTCCTTCACCTCTGACAAGATGTGTATTAATCACAACTTGTGAATGTGAGGAATGCCAGGCCTCCACCGTGGTTCGGATTCCACGTTAAACTGTAGGTCCTCCATTTCATCTCACAATCACCCTACCATTGCACATTAGCGTAAGTGTGTATAACCCGAACGGGTAGTAAGACGCGGTGCTAATAATAATAACTAGTTCCTAATGTGTCGTATACAATCAGGGCTACTAGCTTATTACACTGATATTAATTCGATAGAATTGCGCTTTGTAAATAATAGTCGCAAATTAACGCTGCCTTTGAGGTGGTAAAAATCTGTGCAACAGTACTATTATTACGTTTATTATATAAATTTATCAGGTTGTTGAGCAAGAAAATTAATTGTGTATTTTTAAATCACATACAATTTGTAAATTGAAGGTTTATTTTATACGATATAAGCCATTATATTATCGTGTCTGTCATTATAATTCATGATTTGTACCCATTATTTTTTTAATCAAGGATTTCTTAAATTATTTTACTCATTGCCACCTTATGAGCCTCGTTCAACTTTGTGCCTCCTTTCTAGTTCATAAATAAATAAAATCATGGTGGATAAAGTTAAAAAACCTGTAAAATGTAGGGGAATTTCTCTGTCAGGAAATTTTATTAGAAATAAAGAAAAATTGGGGAATTAAAATACTGTACTTGGCTAAAATCCGCTAAAAACTAAAACAAAAGAGAGATATTTTGTTTCTCAGATATTAACAAAAATTCTATCACATTTACCCAAGCCCACAAATCTTCTTCTTATTTTATTCTATATTAATAAAAATTAATAGTTTATGTGTCTGCCATGAGCGTTGCGTGATATCTACACCATTGAGAGGTCTGAAATTTAGAAAGTGATAGCCCCTGTGCACGAACATGTGCGGCTCAAAGCAGGAATTTTAACAATTTTTTTTAACTAATTAAAAACTGTGTCGAAATAAATAAAACGAAGAAAATTTTCCGTCCATTTGAAGCAAAGAAAAGCGTTGCGTGATTACTTTGGCTAATACCGGGTAGTTCTGCTAGTAATAATTAAAATATTTAGAGCTGGAAAAAAAACTTTAAAATGTTTGTGTTAAGTAACTGTTAGAGTTTTGTTTTTTAAATATGTAATCAATTTTATTAATGGAAAAATCATTATTCACCAAGAAAAACTGGAAAAAGTAATCAGGATTTTTTTAAATGTAATATTAAAAAACAGAAAAAATTCAGTGAATATTATGATAAAAGTTTTGTAGCTACCCAAAAAATGCATGGTATAAGGCACAGGTTCTTAAATTGTGGGTCGCGACCCCTCCGGAGACAGAAAAAATGTTTCTGGGGTTCGTTCAAACATTGGCAAATTGAGTTGGTTGAATATTTAAAAAGAACTATTGAAATTATAACACCACTACAACCTTTTATTGTATATTGGTTTAGCTTATTGAAGACATTTTAGCAATTATTCGTATAGTTAACTAAGATAGTTTCCATTGGTTTTTTGAATATATATGAAGTTTGTAAATTATAAAAAAATAATGTGTGTGCATTTATTTTTGCAATACGTTTATTTACTATTTATATTAACCATTTGATCTAAAACTGCTTAAAAACTGACACGAAAGTATAAAAATATCTCTTAGTTAATCATTACTGCCCGGGGTTACTGATAATTTTGCTTTATCAAAGGGGTTCATGAATAGAATAAGTTAAATAACCTGTGGTATAAGACATATTCTATTGATTATTTAAGTATACCTATAGTGGGCCTCCTTAATACAGTATTCTATCTTGTCCGTGTGGCCCAACTAGAAGTATTATGAGGCCTACGTTTAAAACCATTAATTTAATCGATTTTTACACTAAGAAATATTATTTCGCTAAGGTTAAGCATAAATAATAAGGGATAAACAATTTGTTTATAATCTCAATTGCGCTGAAAAGATTAAAAATAAACTCTTTAAATTATTTAACTCCCGCTACTTTTTCGTTCTCCTTTAATTCTTTCCTTTCTCTAACCCCTTCTCTCTCTTTTGACGGAAAGATCGATATAGACAGTGAACAGGTCATCAAATTGACGTCTTATTTTTGTTGTTCGTCCCATCCATTCTGTCGCAATGACGTCAGTGGCACACTTTCTTGCCGAAGAGAAACGCAGATTTAAGGGTTGCTAAGAGGTGGCAAAGGGATGGAGGGGCTGGAAAGGCGATATCTCCTCCTCCCCGTACCCGACCCCACACCACTTCCCTTAAGGCCAGCCCAGTACCATGATTTAGATCTTGAAAACCCATTACTTGAGCCGCCTTATTTACGTTGTCAAGGGAAATAAACACTCTAGTACTCCGTAACAGAATTATTATTGTGCTTCCAGAGAGCTTTCATGAAAAAAGTTTCAATCAACATCATTTAGAGAGATTTCCTAGCAACAAGATTTAAAAAAAGCTGTTTTAATGAAGTTTATTTATAGTAAACATCGATAAATATAATTTAAAGATATATCGTGATAACACGTTTCAATAAATAAAATTTAGAGAGTTTTCATCATAACAGGTTTCAATAAATATAATTTCTAGAGTTTTCATCATAAGAGGTATCAATCAAGAGAATAAATATAACTTCATTTTTAAACCTTCTTTTAAAATGTAACTATTAGTTAAGTTTACTTATATTGTGCTTAAAGAAATATAATCCAGATCTCAACACAATTATACAAATGAAAACATTTTTATGGCAGTCACCATCGTAAAACAGAAATAAAATATTTATTATTTTACTATTAAAAAATTGTGGATTTAGGTAAAAGGTGAGGGCTTTCTTCGATGCTAGAGCATTGATAGCTTTATATATATAAAATAAATGGTACGGCACACCGCACAGACTTTCTCTCTCTTTCTATAAACTCGTAAGATTTCTGAACGGAATAATATACTTTGTATCATCACCACTCCACATAAGAACACGCATAAAATAATATACAATGATATAGAATCAATGAGAAAAGAGGCGCATCTTTGTCCACCTAAGAGCATTTCAAACAGTTTAATGTCTTCCACAAGGGTCAACACTTCGTATTAAAATTTCGATTTCTGGTTAAAATTTTAACATTTTATAAGGTGTTGCAGATCTTCAAGTCATCGCATTGATATTTAATTATTCATTTATACATTTTGACCAATAAAAAATGTAAATATTGACTATTGAGTCTAAAATGGAGATAGATCATTGCTGTGCAAACATTTCTCCTAAGAGCTTTAAGGAAAAATAACATACTTTTTTAGATACTTATATTTAATTACTCTATGGCATTGGAGAATTATTGCGTTAAGACTTAAGTAGTATATGTTTACAACTAAAGCTCACAAAATTGTATTAATATATTTGCAAATATCTCAGAAACTGTTGCTTTTATAAAAATATATGTCAAATAAAAGTTTTTTATTTCTAATAGTCCTACAATTTTGCAATGATAAGTTGTTTAGTTTCTCAAATAGTTGTGGAGATACGGAAATTAACGCTTCTGTAAAGTACCCTAAAAATCATTTTCATAGGAAAATGAAAATAGCCAGTTTATTTATAATCTTAATCAACGCCTAGATACGAATTTTAATCAAAATCGTTTGAGCAGATTTTGAGAAAACCAAATTTTTCTCTTTTCGCCCTTCAGTAAACTACCCTTAATTTTAAGTTTTTATAGACACACAGACAGACGGCATTGCAAAGACTATTTTTTAGGGTTCGGGGGGTCATGAGACGTCGACATCCATCAACATTTCAGGTTAGTTTTTTTTACGATCGCAATACTTAAGCTTTAATGTCCAAAAAGTTAAAAATATATATATAATTGCGTATAGATTGAAAATTATTGATTTTATAAAAATATGTTTCGAATAAAATATTTGTATTATAAATATATATACATATTTGTAATGCTAAGTAATTTCATATCTCAAATAGTTTCGGAGCTATTATAAAAAATGTTAATTTACGCATCAGACCGGAGCCCTTAAAGCCATTTTGCCGAAATATTGAGAGTAGCCATTTTGTTTGGAATATTTATTAATGTTCATAAATGAAATTTAATCAAAATCGTTAGAGCCGATTTTGAGAAAATCGACTTTTTCTCTTTTTTCCCTTCAGTAAACTACCCTTAATTTTAGGGGTAGATATCCAATTCCAAAAACCCCTCGGGGCAACCCTATGAAAACCCTAGATATCAAGTTTCAGCTCAATCGGTAAAATAGTTTAGGCTCTAGTTGGAGGTACAGACAGACAGACAGACAGACAGACAGAAATTCAAAAACCACTTTTTCGGATTCAGGAAGTCATGAAACGTCAAAATTCATCAAAATCTCGAGTTCGATTTTTTTGACGATCACCATACTTTCTCTACCTGTAAGATAGAGAGAAAGTAAAAAGGGGGATATTATGAAAACTTAGAGAAATTGCACTGCAGTTTCCTGGAGGAAGTGGGGGAAAAAATCACTACTGTAAAAAAAAAAACCATGACCAAAATATTCAAAATAGAACATGATCTTCAGAAGGGAGAGTAGCTCTTAGGTACGGTAGTTATATTTGTTTATAACAGTACTTTAGGGGTGTATTTGGAGAAAATTATACATCAATGAATAAAAAATTTATTAACCGCCTTGAGGGCTTGTTTTTTTTCTTATCAACGCACTTATTTTCCAAAAGAACACCTAGTTCCCAAGTAGTTATATAAAATGATTTGTGAAGTCCGCTACCTTGTCGTAGAAGAAATGAATGAGCTTCTATCCGGATGTGGTTATTGAAACATGGCATCTCCAAGTCTCAGTGAAGAGCTACATTGGAGACGGATAGTACAAGCTATTCAGGAAACGACGAATATCACTATAAAACACTATCTTGAACAACAGGAAGGTGAAATCGCTCCAATGTTTTGACTTTTGACAAGGGAAACCACTGGCTTCAATGGCAAAATAGTCTAAGGTGTCACACACGCGTTAGACTGGCCTGCTGACGACGGAGAGGTTGGACTTCAAAACCCGGTCGGGCTATTGAGGGTGGTATAAGGGGTTTATAAATCTCCTTCCAAACAAATATAGGTGGATTATCTCTAAAATTCTTCCTTCCTCATCCCTACCCCATTAGAATAATGATCATATCTGCGTATAGCTTGAAAAGAAAGTAAGACGCGATGATTGAATAAATGTACAACAGAATCGCATTAATACTCTTATATCATATATAAGGGCTTTAAGGATAATTTTCAAAAATGGATTTTAAATAAACTACCCTTATAAAAACAAACACATTAACCTGGTAATCAAAATAGTTACTCTTTAGATATAAATTTTAGACCAAATTGATAAATTTCTATTCAACAAAATTTAATATTAAAAATATAGTTAAATTGTGAAATATCCTAAAGTTATTTGTTATTTGTAAAGAAAAAAAACTATTATTATTTATCATAAAAACTATTTCAGATTTCAGTTTTGAACTCAATTTTCAAGTTCAGTTTACTAAAAAATTAACATTTTATACATATTTCGTAAGTAAACTATTCTTGTATTAATTTATTTTAGATAAATAAAGATACAGTATTATTATAAAGTAAAATAGTCTCACGATGGCAATTTTGAATCAAACTCGGTCATCAGTAAACTATCCTTCAACTTATTTTTCCACAAAAACAAATTCAATTATTCAGTGCTATTTGTCGTGTTAATGAAATCCTGGATATACATTTTAAGCAAAATCGTTAAAGATATTTTGAAAAAAATTTGAATTAAAAAATTATGTTACTTATTAGTAAACTACTCTTAATCGAATGGCTAAGGCAACAACATCTTTTTTTTTACATAGCCTTATAAAATATAAATATTAAGTTTGAACAAATCCCTCAACCCGTTTAGGATCCGTAGACAGTGACAGACTCACAGAAAAATTGACAGATGAAGGACAGACAGACTGAAAGAGAGGCAGACAGACAGACTGACAGAGAGAAAGGGGGACATACATCGTTATAAAGGCCTCTTTTTTTTAGTTCGTGTTCACATAAAAAGTAAAGATTCGTCGTAATCTTGAAATCAATTTTTTTTTTACGATCAAAATATTTCTTGATATGAGAAATTATAATAACACACAAGGTGAGCAAAAATTCTTCAAAAATTGTCCAAGGCAATGTTTTACCCACGGCCGAGTTTATTTTGATTCTAGTGAACCCATCTACCCAACAAGAATAGTTCCCAAATTAGAAAAGTAATACAGTCGAACAAGACATCACATTGTAGTGGGAATATTTTAAATATATTTTAAAAAATTAGTGGAACTGAGACAAGTAAAACCATTTCACCTTATTTAAAAAATATAAAAATATTGTAAAACAACTATTTCAAAATTTAAAAATTGCTATAATTATTCCAATTCTGATGTTGTCAAATAGATCAAGTAGAAAACCGCGGTTCGGTGCTTTTTCTGATTCAAGCGTAATCTCGTATCCCGGATAATTATTAATTAATCGTGAGATGGGTCATTAAGGTGACAAGAGAAAATAATTTACTACACGAGTCAAATTCGATAAGCCAAATTTAGTTACCTTCCCTAGACCGTGACAACCCAATTAAATAATCATCATACATTATTTTCACAAGGATTTTGTGTCGTCTGAGCTATGGTATACAAACTTACGATTCTGCGTGGGCTTTGGTCACGAACATACTTCACAAGACCTTCCCCAGTCGCGAGTGGCCCGATCCATGCCTTCCCAGAAGAAATAATGTATGATCTTGGCAATGGATTGGTTCCTCCAAAGTGGGCTGCCATGGGTTAACACGCGGAATTATTAAAAATGAACAACGGGTATGAAAATCGGGTACAAGAATTTAAAACCGTAATTTCACGATTGTTTGTGTAGCAAGGCTTTATCGGCACAGTACCCACCAACACTTCTAATACCACTATCACTACTTACACCACCAACTTTACTAGTATCACCACCTTTGCTATTCGTATACCACCACCTTTACTATACTAATTCCACCACTTTCATAATATTAATACCACCAAATTTAATATCACCATCTTTGCTTATACCACCACCTTTACTATACTAATTACATCATTTTCATAATATTAATACCACCACATTTAATAATAATGCTAACTTTTCTAATACCACCCCCTTTGCAATACCACCACCTTTACTATTTCCCTCACCTTAACCAACACCATCACATTTACTAAACCCCCATCATTACTATAGCTACCACATTTACTTACTTATTTACTCTATGGCATTAGGAACTCGAAAGTTCACTGTCGCACTTACAAAAGTACGCCATATATCCCTATCCTGAGCTAGTTCTATCCAGTCCCCCCTATTACACCCTATCTCTTTCAGGTCCAGTCTAATGTTATCCTCCCATGTGCGTCTAGTTCTTCCTATTGGTCCTATGATGTCTTCCTAATGAGTTTACCAGTCAGTACCTTGGACACGGCTCTAGATTCTCCCATTCACGCTGCATGTCCAGCCCACAATAATCTACGCGCCTTTATTATCCTAACAATGTATTGTGATGAGTTCAGGGTATATAACTCATCATTATATAACCTCCTCCACTACCAAGTATCCTCATCCCTTATTGGACCAAATATCTTATAAGTACCTTGCTTACGAACATACTAAACATTTTTTCGTCGTGTAAGATAAGAGACCACGTTTCACGCCTATAGATAATAAACCAGTAAAATTATTGTTGTTTATATTCTGAGTTTTACATTCTTTGGAAACAGGCGAGCTATCAACAACTTGCTGACAGAGTAATAGCGAGCATTTACAGACTGTATTCTTTTGCTAATTTCCAATCCAATATAGTTATTGCAAGTTAAAGCTGTTCCTAGATATTTAAACTGATTGCTATTCAAATACCACCACCAATACTAATGTCTAATTCCAACAATACTAATATTAATACCACTACTAGCCATACCCCAACACTACTAGTACTAATATACATCACTATTAATAGCTACTACCATTACATCTATCACTAATACCACAATTATTATTACTACATCAAAGACAAACACCCTGCGTTTGGTTACGATGTTGACATTCAATCATTGATAATCATTTCATCTTCAAACCGAAAATTTTATATCTAGATAAATGTAAATATAAGCCTATACAGTATAAAGATGCTTGGAGAATCTAGAGCCTTATTCAGCAAGTGCGCCATTCGTTTACTTAACCAGAAAAAACAAAATGATATTCCGTTATACTCGTGACGAGCTTTAAATGCGCACTTCCCTTCATGAATACCAAATGTCTTTAAAGAAACAAATTTACATATCGAAGGTAGGAAAAGAATTTTTTTTTTTTTTGTTCTTTCAAGTGAGATTCAAACAGCTGAAGGCACTATTGAGAAAGGGAAATATTCTTTGTGTTTTGGTGTAAAATGGGATTCCTTTTCGATATACCTTCTTAGGTTGTTAATATAGACCAATTTGTATGGTTCGAGACGGAACGTTGTGTTTGAAACGACGTTTGGTTGTAAAATAATATGGTTTTAAGGTTTATTTTGTTCCTTTGTCAAGCTCTCTTGCGCCATAAAAATGGAGGGGTGAAAATAGGACAAGTGTTGTAATATTATTATTGCTATTTCATATATTTCAAGCCCGATATAATTTTATCCACGCATTTTAGTGTGCAAGTGTGCTGTAAATAATACTAAAACTATTTGATGGAAGGAAATCGTTTGCGGAGTGTTGAACTGAAGACGATATACCAGAATTCCCCCACACGTAGAGAAGCACAATGGTAGATGAGAATAGGAAAATGATATTTCCAGTTTACTCATTCGGGAAACGAACCCCAACTATAAGATTAAAATCAAATAACCCATGCTTAAAATTATAATATTTGGTAATACAATAAATGACCCCCCAAAAAAGAGATATTTTTTAGCACCGCGTCTTACTGCCTGTAAGTATGTAAGTGTGTTTATTCCTAAATGGTCGTGCACTCTTCTTCCATGTAAATTTGGGTACACTTCCTCTAAATTCAACCTTTCTCATCCCTAACACACTAGCGTAATTAATATGGCGGCACTACCGGCTCAGGCACATTTTTTCACTACTAATCCATTCATAATATTGTGACACTTTTGTAAATAATAAAATTTGTTTGCAGGCTAGCATTTTGTTTAGTTTAAGCTATAATTACACTTTGTGTAAATAATATTTTGGTAGGAGTGAACTATGTATGATGCTTTTTAGAGTTAAATAATTGTATAATATTGCTAGTTCTATAAATCAATACTTTATATATGACTAGACTTTAACAGAATTTAACTACTTAAATTTGTTATGTTAGATTAGTTAAAGACAATATAGGTTGGTTGTAAATAGTTTTGAATATAAACAAATGCCCCTTATGTGACAGGTGTTATTAGTCAAAGAGGCAATGTGCCAGAAATTACATGAAGAAACGATAAAAAATCATAGCCTAGTGACACCACCTCGAGTGCACTTTGCCGAAATTCTAACTGGCCAGTTGGCTAAAATTAATACGATATAGCAAACAGAGCTAGCACTACCAATTAAGATTAGTTGACATTATATTGTTAAGGTAATACAGAATTGAATTATTTTAGTTTTGTAAAATTGGAGGAAAGCCCCTTTCCTTTTTCTGGTCCTTCATTTTAAATAGTTTATTCTTCTAAATTTGGTAATTTTAAAACCCCTCATTTCACCAGCCCCCACTTATAAAGATAAAATATTTAATACTAACGTTGTTATTTAGATAATCACCTCTGCATTCCTGGTGCATTTAATTTAATATATTTCCTAACTGGTTTTTTCTATTTCTTATAAAGTTCAATTTTGAAATTTAAAATGTTCAGACCTTTATGTTTATTTGAAATAATCCCTACGCCCCCTTGCAATATTTCAGTTCTCTACCACAGAGAGACGTAAATTTATACTAGTTTCGGAAATTTTGAACCCCCACCCATGCTCTAATTTCTTTCTTCCTCATTCCTGATCCATTAGTGTAAATATGCGGATAGCCCAAGCGAGTATGAAGGTGAGATGCAAAAATAAAAATAAAAGTTAACTTTCTGAAACACGTTTAGACTTTCATTAACAGTAAATTAGATTCATATGACTTTAAATAAAATTGTTAAGTTAAATATTAAATATAACAGAGGTTGTTGTAAGCTAGATATTATTAACACTATTTTAAGGACCTTTAGTTATCTTATTTGAATTGTTATTGCTATAAATCAACTCAAACTATCTTTAAAAAATAACGTTATCTTGGGGCATTTACAGAATGTTCGGAAACTCATGACCCAAAATGCACAAATAGCTTGTTTGAACCAAAATTAATACAAAATACCTACTTACATCTGGAAATCTATGCTGATACCATTAAATTGTATCCAAAGTTTCGGCATGCAGCGTCGGGACAGCAAAGCTGTTCAAATATGCGTGTACAACAGTTTGCATAGGAGTTAGGCTTGTGGCAATACACAGTTCGACATCTTGGAACAGGGCGGCAGAACATACTAGAATAGATAGTAAACAACACACCAGTCCATTTAGAAATGGAAATACCTTCTGAGGTTTATTATTAATGGTCCTACATCACAGAAAGTGATTGCCATTACCACATGTGCAGTGCCACGCGCCTAACTCCTATGCAACTTGTACATGAATGCTTGACAGCTTTGCTTTCTCAGCGCTATACGCCGAAACTTTTAACACAATTTAATGGTATTAGCAGAAGTTTCTGGATGTAAGCGTGTAAGGATTTTATATTACTTTTGGTTCAAAGAAGCTATATGTGCAGTTTGGGTTATGAGTTTCCAAACATTCTGTATAAATGCAGACACTTACAATACAAGACTAACGCCTTTGTACACAAGCTCACCGATATGAATGTCTACTCTTAAATTATATATTGCCACTATATACTAGCAGAAGTACCCGGCGTTTTCCAGGCCAACTTTTTTCTTTGCTTCAAACAGAGGCAAAAAAAAATCTTCATTCTAGTATTTTCAAACAAGTTTTTTCAGTTGAAAAAAAAATCCTATCAACATTTAAAAATTACATATTTGAGGCGCACATATTTGTGCACAGGGGCTAGTAATTTTAAAATGTATGTCCACTGCGTGCGGTAGATATTGTTAAATGTTCCTGACCTACATAAAACTTTTCATTTTATTAATATTTAAGAAGATATAACTGGTACACTTTATATTGGAATACCCCTAAAATAAATTTTAATAAATACTATATGAAAAAAAGGATGAATTTTTCCGTAAACAGTTCAGAGATATTAATGGTAGCCTATATGTCAAATACGTTTCAGCTTAGGCGTTGCAAGTTATAATTAAAACCAAACAATAATCTCATTTGAAAATTAGCATGTTAAATAACATTCAGTACGACGTGTCAGTTTACTAATAAACTCATCAACACAAACATTGACAAATATAATTATTCAACCAATTTTCATCCTATTTTCATATGAAACGCGTCACTTTATTTAACATCATTCATCAACGTTTAGAGTAGCCAAGTAAATGAATGGAATGTATATTAAAAACTTGTTAGAAAATTAACTGTGACAGCTCCCCTTCCCCGCCCTAAGGCTGTTTTTAAAACTCCAAACCAGCACATTTCTGGGAACATAAAGCTACTGGAAATCTAAACTAGTCTTCAGGGTCAGCTTTTTGTTGACCAACTAATCCATGTAATGGAGCATGTTAAAACAACGCGCTACGAAATAGATGACATCACATGTGGTAGGAGAGGGGTGATAGAAAAGGATGAAACACTGTCAGGAACAAGCTAGCCCAGAGGTTCCAAAGTTTTTGTTTGAAGCACTATTTATAAAATAAAATATTATTGTCAAACACACATATATTTCGTTTAAGTAAAAACTTTTTTTTTAGAAAATCATATATCTGTCGCTACCACGCCCCAACCCGTGGGAAAATACGTCAGGATATCTTAGTAGGTTGGGGCTTAGTAGTGATAAATATATATTTTATTATTTTAGCGCCGCCTCTCACTAACTGTTCGGTTTATAGGCTGATGTACTAATTATGCTAATGGTTTTAGGGATGAGAAAGGCTATATTTATATGAAGTGTACACGCATTCGCGTGAAGATAGAGCGGAAAGCCATTTAGGGAAAACCACCCTCGGTACATCCGACAAAGATTCGAACCTCAATCTCCCATTCATCGGCAGTCTACTCTACTGCAAGAGTAGCGCGTAAGACCACGCGGCCACCGAAGCGGATACACATTATATTAATAAATGTCTACCTCAGTGGTCTTGGGGTAAAGTGCTTGATTCCGGACCCGATGTTAGTGGGTTCAAACCCAGTCGGGGTGGATGGATTTTTCTTGAGCGATAAAAATCCGTAGCACAACTTCCTTCAGAGGGGAAGGAAAGTCGTCGGTCCCATGTCGATCGCGGCATGTGAAAGAACACTAAAGGTATGTGAAAATACTTTCCCCGGCAAAATTGGTGGGCCCTTTCACTCTCGCTCATAGAAATTCTTGTGTGCTAATATAATCAGTCGGTTCAGAAAGTGCACGTTAAACCTCAAATAAATAAAAAATAAAATATTAATAAACGATGATCAATTTATGAAACGTTCAGTTTTACAGCATTTCAATAACACTCACTAGTTTTTTTAATGAGGTACAGTTTATTATGCTGTTAAATATTAATAACAAAATTAAAGTACAAATGTAGTCTCCGACGCCCAGTGTTTGCAGTACGTACGTCTATTTTTTATTTTATGTTAGAGTCATCTACATATTTATGATATGAACTAGGGCAGAAAAAGAGGAAATGTACCTTCGTTCAGGTAGCAAAAATGCAGTACACGCAGCTGGTATTAGTACCCCAACCTCTTGTCATCGACAGCCCAGATAAGGTGAGACTGACTTATTTGTCCACGTGTCCTACTAGTGCGAGTAATAATAAATCCATTTACCGACAAAGTTGGTTCTTTGATTGATTCTATCTCTTGTGTCGAGGCTTCGAATCATGGCAGGATGCAATAATTTTTTGTATTATTGGTTTTTTATTTATTTATTTTTTGTACATAATCTTTAACTCTAAGTCTTAACTATTATTTTTCGAGTCATATTTCCTATTTTCTTTCCTAATATTCCTCTATATAGTATTGTTATTGTAATACCAATTATTTCTAGTTCTACATAAGATGGAGGTTCCTTAATACTAATTACTATGTACTAGTCTAACTAAAACTAATGCAGTTTTTTGTATTTACTTGCAGGGATGTCACACGTTTTCCTGGTTAACTTACGGGGTACTTTTATTGATAGTAGGTGACCTGGCGGTCTAGGGGTAAGGTGTCTGACTTCTGTGTTGGGGTTCCGGTATTCAATCCTCGGTCCCGGCACAGATTTATCCGATTGCCAAACCCTTCTTTCACCTCTGACAAGACGTGTATTAGTCCCAACTTGTGAATGTGTGGAATGCCAGGCCTCCATTGTGGTTCGGATTCCCCGTTAAACTGTAGGTCCTCCATTTCATCCCACAATCACCCTACCATTGCACATTAGCGTAAGTGCGTATAACCCGAACGGTAGTAAGACGCGGTTGTAATAGTAATAATTTTATTTAAGGTATTGTGCTGCTATTGACCGAACTGGATGACTGCTAGATAGCTAACCTTCAGGACAATAATTGATGCCCCGGTCGTCCACCAGTACCGACCTAGGATTAAACTTATTTCCAAGTGTTTCGAGGACATGGGGATTCTTAGACGAACCAGTGATCCTTCGCATGCTTGACTCAATGTTGGTATGGTTTTTTTGCTTGCCGGCATATCGGGGCTAGGCTCCGGTCGCTGGAGTCATTGCTGTCTATGGAATCCCGGACTTTGACTCCAGTCCTCGGCAGACTTCTTCAAGAAATCTAGAGAGAGAGAGAGTGCGACTTATGGTCATTACCGCATCAGGTAGGTTACTAACCCAAGTCATAGATGGTCTATGACTTCCAGATCTTTCCACTGTCCTTACAGTCTACGTGGTTTTTCACCATAATCTGGTTGTGGTTATTAAAATGTCCCCTTTTTATGAAATACCCTAAAATAAGTCATTGTAATCTGTGGCCACCCCGAACAAACAGTGACACTTATTTCAGCAAACACAAACTCCAGTCCTCTAGTGGTTCACTCTAGAAAAAGTCAAGAGGATGGTAAGGAGGAAATGAGAGAGTCAAGAGATAAATGACTGGAATTACTTTGGCGCAATTTTAGCTTTATTCTAATGTTGTGCAGTCTTTTTTATACTTTATAGTAGCACAATAGTCTTTAATGACTTCATAAAAAATGAATGTTCTATGGGAATACTTGATTCAACATTGCACGACTAGAGATTTTACAATAACGTCTCTTGCTTGTTTGTGTCTTACGCACGGAATATTAATATTTAAAGGGGATATGCGTTTTATAAATAAACATTGTGCTTGTTAAAAATACACATGATGTCCTTATAGGCTTTTAAAGTATATTCAATAATAAGACTTTTTTCCCACCACGTCATCTAAAATTATTTTATTTATTCAAAATATTTTACGTGCATTTTCTGAACCGATTGATTATATCATCACACGATAATTTCCATGAGCGATAAGGCCTACCAATTTTGCCGAGAAAGGTATTTTCACATACCTTCCAGGGTTCTTTTACATGCCACAATTGACATGGGACCGACGACTTTACTTCCCCACCGAAGGAAGTTATGCTACGAATTTTATCACTCAAGAAAAATTCATTCCCCTCAGCTGGTTTTGAACCCACAAACATCGGGTCCTGAAGTGAGCACTTTATTCAGAAACCACCGAGGTCGACATCATATAAAAATATTCGTTATTCACAAGTTTCTTAAAAATGTGTTTTTTCCCCATTATTTTCCTACTAAATACATTTTTTAAAATTAATATGAAATGGGTTACGTAGAGTGCTAGAAATGTGTGCATAGGTTTATAACCATACCTCCTGTGGTGGGGGAGATTAGATTGTCCACGTCGAATTATTATTGGCTTCAGGGGGTGAGGTCCGCGATCTGAAAAAGCCCGGTAACCGCTAGACTAGATATAAAAGTGTTTGCATATCTTCTGACTTCGCTTTGAAACGTTATGGAACGTATTTTTGTATTTAGGGAGATTAATGGCTGCAGACATTTGTCACAAATATAACTATCTAGAGCTGTTTGCGTGATTGAAACTACTGCTTCCTATCGGGAAGGCTGGATATCGATCTCAAACAAATTTAAATGGATGGATTTGAAACCTAGCTAATTTAAAAATCCTCAAATATTGAATACAAATATTTGGACATTTTTAGAATAGCCTCAGTCAAACAAGGAAGTTTGATTGAAAATAATTTGAAAAGTAGCACCATTAATAAAAAAATTCCTACTAAAACCATATCAATTAATTATTAGATTTACCCTTCATTTACTTTGTTTACCTCGCTTACCTTTCTTACCTTACATTATTCTACCGTATTATAGCTTTTATTTTAGGTTAATTGTGTATTCAAGGTGAACAGAGTGTACATTTTATTTACAAATAAGTTTTTCAGGGAAAATTTATTATATGTGCTATCAATCTCTTTAATGTGAGAGTGTATGTTCTTGTCAAACCCAGTATTAACCTATTTTATGGGTTCAAACTGACAAATGAGTATTCTAATATAAATCTATTGAACTGAAGAAGTTCAACCGCTATTAAAATTACAACAATTTTTAGTATAATTTGAATAGATCACCGTTTCCCCACCCTTCTTCCCCAGACCTCTTTCCAGAACCACTGGGGCTATGGGGCCCATATTCAGGTGGGGAGCACCCCTTGATAACTTACCCAAAATAATCCCCCTCAACTTCCTCCACTCACCCATTACCTACCTCCCCAGAGGCATCTCTGGAACTACTGGCTATTTTTACCTAAGTATCGTGCCATCTGCGCGTGGGTTTGCTAGTTTTGTTTTTGATAGTAATAAGTTAGAGCTACAATTATTATCTGGACTTATTTTAAACAAATTATAACATATACCAACCAAATATTTTTGGTGAAAACTATCGCATTATTACTAATCATTCTTGTTTAAAACACAGATAATTCAAGAAAGTGAGAAAACTAATAGGCATTACTAAAAGATTTGGCCTCTACTTTCTAAACATTGTTTTATCAGAACAACCTTTGTAAAATAACTTAGGACAGACATCTATTACTGCTCGTCTAACTCATAGTGCTAGGAATTTTTTATTGTTTACTTAGACAAGAGGATTATTTTAAGCGATTATAGCTAAATTCGAATCTGAATATCTTACACCTTAAACTAATCTTTCTATATTCTCGGTCACGTGTATCGAATTAAACAAATGATTTGGGTTTAAAAACACACATCTTTTTATTAATTAAAACTAATTTATTATTTTATAAAGTTGAAAAGTATTAATCGATCTAACCATGGTACAGTTTAAATGTTATTAATCAAAACATAGCATATTTCACAACTTTCCATTTTACCAAAGCAATATTTTTAATTTATTTGCAAACTTTTTGATGGCTATACAATAATTGGCTCAAATCTTTGTTAACTTTACTAAACTATGTATAAAGATTTAAAAGTATGGCCTCTGAACCTTCATAAGAAACTAAGGTAATTTGTTAAACTTATTTAAAACGATAACCAAGCTAACTAAAAGTTTTGAAATACTTTAAAACACTAGCAATGAACCATTACAAAAAGATAAATTAATGTCAAACTCTAACTTTTAAAGAAACTTAAAAAAAAAAACTAGTAGCCAAATGAAACTTCAAAATGTATTTTTCGAGTTTATTTATTACACAAATTAAAATAAGCTATTAAACTGTTTAAAAGAGTATATTATAGTTCATAAACACCAGAACCAACAAACAACGCCTTTTCAATATTAAATTAAACGTAGGTTTGATACAACGTTATAAAGAGCAAAGTTCGTAGAAAGAAAAGCCGCAGAATATAAGGGGGAACGAGTAACGAAAAGACAGGCCTTTAGTAAAAGAGATCTGAAAAATATTTAAGGAAAGGGGAAGAAGAAATGTACTGTACAAATTTTAAGACGAAACCCTTTTGAATCCTTTCACTGAAGAAGAGATGAAGGAATTCATCTTATGAATGAAGGGATTTGGTAAAAGATAAGAACATTTTAGAGAGGAAACCAAATACGTAAATATTTGAATGGTTTAAGTCCCAGTCATTTGAAAAATGTTGAACAAACAAGCAGTGTTTCTACCTCTGTTATCTTACCCGTCATGGAGTAATTAAAAATGTAATCTGTGTCAAAGATATTTTTAATCCAGTGGATATTGGTCTTTGTCGAGCAATATATTGAATAGATAAACACAAGTCATCAAAGTTTGAAGTAAAAAGGCTGCACTAAGTCCTTTCCATAACTCGGAAGTAATTATTATTTAAAATATTTGAAAAACAATCGGCATTCATTCATAATAGAATATTATCCTTAGTCTACTAGAAAGATCACCATATTTTAAAACTAAATCAGTAATATAGGAGTCAGTATATTATGTTGACACTCAATCCCAAAGCTTTACTTCCCCACCACCGGCAATTCACTCATTTGAGAGCTTGACGCCCTAGACCGTGTGACCAACTGTAGGGGCTTTTAAATCTTAGTAATGTCATGATTTGTTATTACTAGGTGTTCTATCTTATGACAGGTCTATTCCTTTTGTCAGTAAACTTAGAGCTCCAATGCTCTTCTGCCTCCTCTTTGAGCTCTCAGAAATTTCTTTTCTTTCGGGTCATCTAATATTTGAATCCTGTTTCTTTCTAAGCTAATGTTAAAACGGTTTAGCTTTGTTTATAAATAAAGGTTATTGTGAACTTTAAATATAATATACCGTAGTAGCACCATTCTTAAACTAGTTCAGAGTAAGTTTATTTGTTCAAATTGATAATATTGTTACGATTTCAAAAATAATAATATAACCCCTGAATACTTTAGGAAGGAAGGCTTAAAAACTACAAACCTATATTTTTCAGTCAGCTTAGAATTATTTTACTGCCATTAATAATACCTGTGAAAGGTTATAACTGAAGATTTATCACGTATAAATATATTAAAGTAGCTAAGATAAATTTGAAGATATTAAATATTATCATTTATAAAGTTTTTGTATCAATTGATTACCTATTATAAAATAGGCAACAATCTTGAATTTATGTTATTTTTATTCAATTACTCGGCTAGCTTACAAGTATTTTAGGAAAAATAAACTAAATTTAATATTGTAATACATTTTAAAATAAGGTAAAAATTAATCAATTAAGGTCAAGGAGGAAAGCAATATAAAACAAATATTACTAAGTAAAACAAGAACTATACTAAGACAAAATGAGATTATTACCATCATTTACCACTTTAATATTCCCGATAAACTCATAAAGCTCAACTTGCCTTGATGTTTTGCATGATACATAACTCAATTTTTCCTGGGTTGACTAAGAAATGACTAGCGTATGCACAGTCCAATTTTCATAGGAAGGACCTTCTCTGATAAGTTAAAAGAATTCATGCAACAAGACATATGACCTGTAGCTGTCACTTCTGATAGATATTGTAAATAACTTTACAATAACACTAATTATATATTAAAATGCCGTCAATTTTGGCCACTAAAAAATTATGATTTTTTTTTCTAAACGGTTCTTAAGTTTGGCCTTTATATGTAAGCGTACGTTATGTGCTGACTGTCAATGTTAAGCATATTTCCATTCTATATTCCCTTATACATTATCTATCCAAAACTTGTCCTCACAATAAGCCTGTTTCCATTCTTCATCCAGCTCATGCTCTAAATAAAGAAGTATATACATTGGAACCTGACTAATTTGAACTTCCGCAATTAGAAATTGTCTTTAATTCGAATTTTTTTGCCCGGTCCCGTGAATTCTATATTAAAACAATGTTAAAAAATCGCTGATAATACGAATTTTGCTTTGGTTAATTCAAACTTTTCTTAAGTTGTAATGTACTGTGCAGTATTGCTTTCCTACTTCTAGCTGCAGCGCCGTGTTGTTCTATTTTTGGAAACGAGGCAACGTTGGAATGCGGTCAGTACCCTTCTTCACGCCCATCCCCCTCCTCTGCTTACCTATACGTATTTGTTTACACGTACAGTTCTGTACTCAGTTAGTCAAGGTCGAACCTCTCAAGCGGTTACGTGTGCTGTTCTTAGTGATACGGTCATAGCGATATTCTTGTGACGTGCGAGTTTATTTGTTTTGTTGATTAGTTATTGTTTAGTTTTAGTTTTGCTTAGCACATACCGTACAGTAGTGTTTGTGTGTGTGTATCGTGATGTCACTGTCTAAGCCACAGTCTTAAACTTTGGCCGAAAAAGTAGCGGTGATAAAGGGAGCGGAAAAGGGACTTAAATATAAATCAGAAATTGCAAAGGCCTTCGGAATTCCCCCTAACACATTTTCAACATTTTTGAAAACAAACAAAAAATGTTGAGCAATTAAAATGAGAGTGAACAAGATAGTGAAATATTAAGAGGACCGGAAAACCCATATGTGGACAACTGTGTACTGAAGTGGTTCAAACAAGTGCAAGACAAGAATATCCTAGTAAGTGACGCTCTTATTAGAGCAAAGGCTCAACATTTCGCATCTGAATTAGGAAAAACAGACTTAAAAGCGAGTGCAGGGTGGCTATATGGTTCCAAACAACGAAATTTAATTTCCTTCAAAGCTGTATGTGGTGAAAGTGGCACTTTTAATGTGCGTTCAGCCAATAATTGGAAGTAAGACTTGCAGATTTATAAGAGTGCCCAACACAATCTTAATGGTCCCCATTTAATTTCGTCAAAGATAACTTTTCACAAAACCTTTATATTTTGGAGCATGTTGGTGTTGTTTAGATGGTGTTTATTGAATCGAAGAAAATAATTTTTACTAATCAATACAATAAAGTAATGGTTTTAGAAGAGAAGCTGCACCTACAAAAACTAACACTAAAGAGCTTTTTTTGTTTTGTTTTAAAATTAGTTCGATTAGAAAACTAAAATAAAGATTTACAAATAAATAACTATGGTAACATTTTAATGTGTACTAAATTGTCTTTGTAATTAATCACAAAATTGTTCTCAATAGTATATACACAATTAATGTTAGTGTGTACCGTACATTCAATTATTTATGTATTTGTGTCTGTAGTACTATATTGTTTAAGAAATAAACTAAACAAAAAACAAACAAATATACAAGTAATTTTGACTTGAATCCTCAAAATGTTTTCAATTAATTTTGTCTCTAAAATGCTTGTGTGTTTATATTTTGAACCAATTGTGAGATGTTAAATTTACCTTCATAAGTATTAAATCTGTTTTTAGACGCAGTTTCTCAGAAAATGTTTTTAAAAATTAACTTTGAAAAATTTTAGGTAGTTTACCAATACATATTATCTTTATTTAGAAAGTGCACTTAGCCACTCAAATTAAAAACAGTACGCTTTGTTAATATTTTACTTGAGAGAACGCCAAATATACATTCTTAATTTCTAAAACACAAATAATCCATTTCAAATATCACATTTTTAAAATGAATAACGAAATGAAGTGATTCATAAAACGTTATTATTTTATTTTCTGCGTTTTTGCTGTTTTGGTTGTTCCGAGGCGCACGTCCCAAAAACAACACGTGTGCTAATTGGGTTGCGTCAGTTCCAGGCGCACTAGCCAGTCCAGTTAGGCATCGTTGCGCTTTTAGAGGTTACTACTCGTGCCACAGTAACCAGACAGTCTGGCTACTAAGAGTCAGGGTTGCAACGATTTTCTTAACACAGCATTTCTTACGTCTCCAAGATTTTCAACAAATTAATTCTCTTTTATTTTTCAGACAACTTTGATTCAAGTATAGAAGAGTTAAATTTAGCTTGTTATTACATTTACTATAGTGAATTCAAGCAATTGGTGTTTAAAAAATGATTATTTCACTTTTATAGTTAATTGTATGGATTGGTTACGTAATCAAATGTTTCAGGTTAGGATGGGGCTAGGAATAATTTCTTCGAGTTATTTCGGTCAGTAATCGAATCCCGACTTCTACAATCAAAACTAAGCATGCTAAAGTGCGACTAGCCCCGCCAGTAATTATTGATATCAAATATAAGTATATTTTTAATGTTTCTAACCCGCTTAGGTGGTCGCATAGTCTAGGGCGCTATTCTCTCAATAGACTAGACTTCTGAAGACATAGATATCGTGGTTCAATCCTGATCGGGTGTTTTTTCCAAAATGGTTTCCCATACTTTCTTCCCGCAAATGCGAGTACACTTCCTCTAAATTCAAACTTCCTTTTTTTTAGCACCGCGTCTTACTACTTGTTCAGGTTATACGCTTAATTACTAATTACCCTAATGAATTAGGAATTGGGGAGGTTGAATTTAGAGGAAGTGAACCCGCATTTGCGTGGAGGGAGAGTGGAAAACCATTTTAGGAAAAACCACCCTCAGTTCACCCGACCGAGAAAACTTCCTTATTCTTAACCCATTAGAGTGAATAGTACATAATCGTACAGCCTGAATTGTAAGTTAAGACATGGTGATAAAAATAATAAATGTTTTAATTATCATATTTATTAAGTACTACGTACGACACTATTTACTAATAATGTGAGATTAAGGAAAATGTACATGCAAAAAGGATAATAAAACACATTTAATAATGGGGAGGGGGATTGAACACCGGCTTGGCGAGTTCGAGTCATTCACGCTATTCCTCATCTAACCTCGTGAGTTGAAACAATGTTAGTAAGCAATGAAATCTGTAGGAGTTTGTTTTAATATAAATGCTAGAAAATATTTAGATATGATTTCATTATCGTTTGAGTTAAATCTTTTGATACGCACTTTTACTCTTTAGTAATAATAGTTGCGGATCTTTAACGCTAAAAAACGTAAGTTAAGAGGAAATGCACGAGTGTTATCCCAGGTAACGAATATAAAACCACTCGTTTCTGTGGTCACATGGTCTAAGTTGTCAATCTCGCAATATACTAGACTGACAATGACTAGGAGATCTTTTGAGATCAGGTGTACTGAGGGTGGATTCTCCTAAATGGTTTTCCAACCTCCCTCCATGCCAATGCATGTATGTCTTATTAGAGTAATTGGTACATAGAAGCGGATAACCTGAAAGGGTAGTAAGAAGTGGCTATCTCTCTTTCTCTCTCTCTCTTATATATATATATATATATTATATAT
>CABFWO010002451.1:109383-121387 GCA_902155825.1 Timema genevievae
ATATATATATGAGCTGCCTCTCCCAGTAATAGTAACGGGTTCTAAACAAATAATTCATCATGTATGCAATAATAAAACTTTTCCTTGGTTTTTTTTTTTGTTTTGAAAAATATTTGTAGATAATATATTTTCTCTGTCCAAGCCAAAATAAATTTCGAAACCCCCACAACGTTTTGTAAGCAATCATTTACTATATTTATTTATTTGTCAAATGCCATCAGGAAAAGTAGTTGATGTGATGGCTGATGAGTAGAATAAATCAATTATTTCCTCCCTATTTGTTACACCAAATAAATACCATATTTATATTTTCGGGACAGTTGGTAAAATATCTTTATTTCCTTGAAATGTCCCCATTTACGTGGCTACACTTAGCTATACAAGAGGTACCGTCATATGTGGGACCCACTTGATAGTTGACAGGAAACTCCAAAACCATGAAAAAAGTTATTAATAAACATGTTTCCCTTTAACGTTTCTTCGGAGTTAAATCCAACCCTAATGGAAACCATTATTGTTTATTCAATACTCACTGCCAGCAATGAGGTGCCCGTACTTCGTCAACGTATGAAAGAAGGCTGCCAACGAATCTCACAAACACTTGGTATGAGGGTGTCATTCTACGACCCAACGAATGCAAGCTTGTATTCAGGCCGGAGGTGTCCGTTTTGAGCACTTACTCTTAATGTAAAGTATCTCCACATCACTGGAGTACAAACATGATTATAGCTTGGAAGAAAGGTCAAATGGGACAAGTGTTTTTCATTGATTTGGTGACTTTCTATCCACCACTGACGTTGATCCCACATGTTAAGGTACATTCTGTCTATATTTTATAATGCCACCAAAATTGCCTCCAAAATAAACCATATTATATTACTTACGCAATTAGATTAGTAACTCGAAAGTTCATTGCCACACTTTCAAAAGTACTTCACCTATGCCTATCTTGAGCTAGCTCTATCCATTACACCCTATCTATTTCAGGTTTATTCTAATGTTATCCTCCCATCTGTGCCTAGATCTTCCCAATGGTTTCGTACCATTGGGTTTGCCAGTAAATACCCTGAATAAAGTTCTGGATTCTCCCATTCGCGCTGCATGTCCTGCCCAAGGTAATCAACGAGACTTGTTTATCATAAGTGTAGCTCATTTAGTTGTTATTTTTGTGTTGTGTTCGGAAGAAAATAACAATTATTATAAACAAGGGATGTCCCTACCCATGCCCATTATTATATCACGTTTAGTACCACGTGTTTTAATAATTTGTCTTTTTCCCTGTTGAACAAGAAAAATATTTCAAATGTATTTGCTAAATAGAAAAACATTAGGTATATGAGAAATAAATATTTGCTCTACTTACTTGCTTAATTTAGCTTACCAAATAATATATTTAAAAACTTTTTTTCAGACATCACTAATACAGTAAACCCTGGATTTTACGAACAAATTGGCGGAAAGCCAGTCCGTAAAATCAGAAAGTCCGTTGAATAGAGGTAAAGATTAGTGGATTGAAAAATACACGTAACAATTTGTCACCCGCTTCGGTGGCGTAGTTGGCTAACGCGCTAGTCGTGTTGAGTCAGACCACCGAGGACGGGGAGATCGAGGTTCGAATCTCGGTCGGGTGAACTGGGGGTGGTTTTTCCTAAATGGTTTTCCACTCTCCCTCTACGCAAATGCGGGTTCACTTCCTCTAAATTCAACCTTCCCATTTCCTAATCCATTAGTGTAATTAGTACTTAAGCGTATAATCCGAACGGGTAGTAAGACGCGGTGCTAAAAAATTAAATTAAATTAAAATTAATTAAAACAATTTGTCTTTCATTAGTAATGCATTTTCATTCAAACGTAGTAAAGTATTATCATACAAATCTAAAAGAACAGTGCAGAATTTGCATTAAATTTTTTATTTCAAAGTTTAAAAAAGCTTAAAGCTTAAGAACATTGTCAAACATTTCTAAAACAAGATTAAACCGGTTTTGAGTGGTGTACATTAGGCAAGGATAATGGAAGGGTGAGTCATGCCCTTTCGCGATCACAAAAGTCCAATCCATAAAATTGGGTGTTCAATGCATTGTATATGCGGTGAGAATCATAAAAATATAATTTATTTTGAATTCTGTACTTCAAAGTTTAACATAATAGAGGCTTAACTTGTTCTTACACTACAATGTTTCGAATACGAGAATCTTAGTTTGTGCTCTAAGTTGTTTCATATAACTGCAGAAGATACTTAATGTCAAGTTCACTAGACACGTTCCTTCCAGCGCCATTACGTCTGATAAAGGGTAACTACCTTTGAGTGTACACTTAGCAAAGATAAAAACAGCTCTCCAGGGTGAAATCATGGGAAGAACTCGTTTAAAGAGAGAGACACGGCTTTAACAAATGAAGGAGACATTTATTCTACCGTTTATAAACCTGTGAGAAGTTTGATACCGGATGGTTTAATGTATACAAACTAGATATACCTTACTCGCTCAATAGGTTTCAAAATGATTAGGTCCTTCAAGATGTCCTAGAATCTTTAATCCAACTATTACCTACTAGGCCACATGGTCTAAGGCAAGGGTCTTCAACCCGTGGCCCGCGGGCCACTAGCGACCCGTGTTAACATTTTTGGCGGCCCGCTGGCTTATGGACAGTATAAACAATTTAAAAAATAATTAAAAACAGAGTTATTTATCATATATAATCAACTAATAAATAAATAAGCATTCTATTTACGTATTTTACGTTATTTTATCAAAAAAATTGCATTTTACGTGATGAAAAGTATTACGCTTTATTACAAATGTAATTTTAACTGACAAATGACAACTTTAGTAGAAGAGATGAATCACATTTACTCCTGCTATGAAACAACAGAGAACATACTTGACGGGAAATCCTAATCCCTGGTGTGAATAGTGTATAAGAATGAACTAATAGGAATGTGTCAGTACAGCGTTGTGAGCAAACAAGATACAGAAACTTTGGCCCTTGGGCATAAAAAGGTTGAATACCCCTGGTCTAAAGCAAGGAAGGGTAGGGAACCTTTTTGGTATCGTGGGCTTTATAGGTTAAAACAATATTTGGTTCGCTGGTTGAGAAATAATAGCTAGCAAAAAAATTCAGATTTATATTTCTCATATAATAATTAGCTGTTTGTCTGATTTTATGAAAGCAATTGTTTGTTTGCTAAATCTTTTGCAGGCCAGATGGAACCAGTTGGTGGGCCGGATTCAGCCCGAGGACTGTAGGTTATCGACCGCTGGTCTAAGGCCTCACTATCGCAATGGACTGGACTGTCGATTACGGGTATATTTGGGTTCGAAAACTGATTGGGTGCACTGGAGGTGTTTATTCCTAAATTGATTTCCAATCTCCCCCCAAGCAAATTCGGTTACACTTCATAAAATATTAAACCTCCATCATCCCTAACACATTAACGTAATTAGTATATTCCGGACGGGTGGTAAGACAAAGTTCTAAAAAATTACTATTTTTTTCGATCTCTGATTCTTACTACCCGTCCGGGATATCCGTTAATCCAAATTAATGGGGTGGAGATGAGAAAGATTGAATTAATATACAACGTGTTTCTAAAACATTGCATCAAACTTTAGCAGGATACTCCTTAGGTGAAATTAGAATAATTCTCATAAGCAACATAGGGTCTATCTTAAATATTAAGGGTGGTATACACCCCTAAAGACAGAGCTAAAAACGACTGTTGTGTTAAATATTATGAAAACTGCTTAGGGTATTACAACGAATCTTTGTATACTACTTATTGAAACCTTGATCATTAATAAACTAAATGTGCTGTTACCGTTACCCACCCCCATCATGTAAAAAAGGGGGGGTTGTAACACATTTTTTCTAAAATAAAATATGTCAGAGTAAGTATTACCAATTTTTACTTAAGATTACAAAACAGGGAATCAAAATTAACAAAAAAGGTGTCTTGGAGAAACTGTCTAGCTTTCCCCGTTTCTGAGATAATCACACAAGTTTGAGATCAGAGCCAAGTGCAAATGCCTGCCAGGTAGGCAGCCAGAATCGCAGTTTTATTTCGCAATGCAGTCGTTTAACCATTTTTACCGGCACGTGTGACTATGTATCACGTACATTTGGTAAACAAGGCTGGTTTGTGTGATATGATGGAGAAACTCTGATACTTTTCCTTCTTCATAAGCTCCGATGTGTTGCTATTTATTACATTAGTGAGTTATGCTTACACAGTTCACACTTGGGTGGGATTTTATTCATTACACTCACTGGAATATTGAAAGCTACATTAAGAAATACAAATTGTAGTTATTGCATGTTTTAGTTCCTAGCTTCAAAAGCAGATTCATAGCAAGTGTTCAAAATGGTGGCCCCTAACGTTATTGCAATAATTGAGGCGACGTATCAATGACTGGCGTACTCTTTCGAAAACACGTGGAGTTTCTTGAACCTTATCACATGCAGCAACTATCCTGGCTAACAGGTCTTCCTCAGATTCAACAGCTGTCTCGTACACCAAAGCTTTGACAAAGCCCCACAGAAAGAAGTCTAACGGATTTAGGTCAGGAGAGCGTGGTGGCCACGCAACAGGCCCACCTCTTCCTATCCATCGGGCAGGAAATGCAGTGTTGAGGTAGTCACGCACAGCTCTTGTGAAATGAGGTGGGGCACCGTCATGTTGTAGCCACATGCGTTGTCTAACGGAGAGCGGTACATTCTCGAGGAACTGTGGCAATGCAAATTTCAGAAATTGGTAGTAGATGTGGCCAGTCAAACGTCGTGGCATCAGGTAAGGGCCAATGAGATGGTTACCCACAATGCCTGCCCAGATGTTGACAGAAAATCTATGCTGGTTGCCCATGATGATAGTTGCATGAGGGTTCACGTCATTCCAAATGTGACTATTTGTACTATTAAAATAGCCGTCTCTGGTGAATGTTGCCTCATCGGAAAACAATATTATAGTGGAGAAATCAGGAACCACTCCGCACTGCTGCAGAAACCAGTCGGAGAATTCATGTCGAGGAGCATAATCTGCTGGCCCCAATGCCTGCACCTTGCGCATGTGGTACGGATGCAGCAGCTGATCATGCATGACACGCCATACTGTGGAATTGGACACATTCGTTTGATGCGCAATGGTACGTGTGCTTGTTGACGCGTTATCATCCACATAATTCAGTACCTCTTCTTCGACAATTGGAGTGCGAACATTCCTCGGGTGACCAGCTCCCCCTCGTAGCTGAAATGTACCTGTTTCACGAAGTCGCTGAGTGACATCGGTGAAGGTCCGGTGATAAGGTTGACGTCGCGCAGGATATCTATCGTGGTACAACCGTGCAGCTGCTCTTGCGTTTCCTCTAGCTTCACCGTACAGCATGACCATGTCTGTCATTTCTGCGTTTGTGTACTTTGCCATTTGACTAGTAATACGCGCAACATGCAGTGAAGTCGTGTGGACTGATGCAGTCTGCTCGTGGAGGGAGGGGAATATAGTGATAATAAGAGTGGGGGAAAGGAGGGGGGTGAAGCAACACAGCTTTATTGGCTCCCTACCTGGCAGGAATTAACACTTGTCTTTGAAATTAAACATGCATGATTATCTCAGAAACGGGGAAAGCTAGACAGTTTCTCCAAGACACCTTTTTTGTTAATTTTGATTCCCTGTTTTGTAATCTTAAGTAAAAATTGGTAATACTTACTCTGACATATTTTATTTTAGAAAAAATGTGTCACAACCCCCCCCTTTTTACATGATGGGGGTGGGTAACGGTAACAGCACATTTAGTTTATTAATGATCAAGGTTTCAATAAGTAGTATACAAAGATTCGTTGTAATACCCTAAGCAGTTTTCATAATATTTCACACAACAGTCGTTTTTAGCTCTGTCTTTAGGGGTGTATACCGCCCTTAATATTGAAGATGGACCCTAGGTTGCTTATGAGAATTATTCTAATTTCACCCAAGGAGTATCCTGCCAAAGTTTGATGCAATGTTTTAGAAACACGTTGTATAATAACATTATCGTGAATAGGAATGTATGAAACCATTTATAAGAGTGGAAGGGGGGGCACCTCATTCTACCTGACCGGTTCTTTAACTCCGACCAACCGGTCACCATACATTCAGTTGAGACGATACTTCCTTTCCCCACGTGCCCTTGGTGATTATTAGAGCCTTACAAACAACCTTTTTGGAAAAATCTGGAAACTATTTAAACACATTGCACAGTTAAAAGTTTAAAAAGTTAGTACACATAATGTTTTAAATAAATGAACCAAGCTAAAAGTACAAAAATATTTGTGAAAACACACTTTGTTTGCGCAATTTTTATTGAATCAACTAAATAGTTTCATAACGTTGAACCTTAACTAATGCAACTTAATAGAGCTTTACCCAGATTGAGTAAAATTGTATAAAACAATATTAAACAGAAAAATCAACTTCAGTTAATATTCTCACTTCACCCATAACAAATGTTTTCTTAAAAGTTTCCAAGTGTCATAATATTTTTTAAACTTTTAATAGAATCTTAAAAATACACTTTAACTAAGATATTAAAAAAATAGGTAATCATCGAATTGAATTATCTTTCACATCAAGGAAATGTTTATCACAAATGCTCATTAAGGTGTTCATAATGCTTCACAGTAGGCCCACAATTCAAGTTGAACTATACCAACACGGTTCAATTTATTATTTTAATCTTGAATGCTAAATTATAAACAAATTAACCCAGTTAAGGTACACTATAAAACGAACCGCATGATGATACTAATTTTATAAAAACCGAGACTATTTGTTTACACTTTTTAACATAGATTAACCCATTAAAACAGTACGGTGATTAGTATGAAATCAAATCATTCGAACAGTGTTGTGAAATGTTCAAGCGAGTTTTATTGTCTGTTTAGATAATTCTCGTAATAATTATGTGTTAATGAAAGTGCGTAGAATTCAAAATGCATGACATTTATGGGATTTATTATTATAAACATTAGCATGAAATTAAAATTGGGTAGATTAAATAATTGATAAGCTTTCACTAGAAGCATTCTTAATTTGTATCACGTTTTAGATTGTTTAATGTAGTGCTTATTTTTAAAAACCAATCAATAAACTCCTGATTTAACCGAAAGTTAAAACCATTACTTTTATTTTTATCATTGAAACCAGTAGTCTTTCTTTTAAGTTTTCTTGATATAAGACAACAAGTAAACTTAAAAAAAAAAGTTATAATAAAAATGAATGGAGTAAGAAGTTAAATAAATATTGAACAAATAAAAGATGATAACTGTTAAAATCATAAACACTCTGTCGTCAATAGTTAAAAAGAAGAAAATACACAGAACTTGGATTTTAAAAAGGTTAAATGTTAATAAAAAAAGTTTAAAATATGTATCACTTGAGAAAATATTAAATATTTAAAAAGTTTTATAAAGAATTTGAAAAATAAAATATTACTGTCCAACTTTTCTAAGTTACCTTCATAAAAACTTGTATTAGATAATAGATATTCCGATATTGTTATGTCATCAACTTAGTCATAAAACACAACTCTTTTAAGTGTATGTACAGTTTTTTTTTAAATAAAGATGGATTTTATTTTATATTAAAAAATATCTGTTTAATAGAAGTAGACAGACGTCAATCAATCCGTTTACAGAACCCTTTGAAAGGTCAGCAGTTGCTGTAGTTTTAAAAGTTCTTAATTTTGTTTGTGTTTGCCAGCGAATAAGAAGGAATTTTCTTTCTTTGATCTTTGTACAAAGAAATTGTAAGTGCTTTTTTTTTACAGTATTATTTTTCTTTTCAACTTCTGCTTTTTTTTTTAAAAAAACTTAAAAATAATATTAAAAATAGGACACTGGAACCGGTGAGCTTGCAGGTGATTGGGAGATTGGAGTTCGAATCTCAGCCGGATGTACCGAAGCTGTTTATCCTTAAATAGTTTTCTACTTTCCCTCCACACAAATTTGGAAACATTTCTTCTAAACTCCATTTTACCAATCTCTATCTTATTAATGTAGTTATTGCCTGGTTGGAGAGTAAGATACAAAGAAAAAATAGCATGAACAATCGTTTTAAGAAGCCATACAACACACAGAACCAACTTATTTATCTGTCAGCATCGAACTAGACCGTAAAACCTTGTGAACCTTTCACGCATCTCTACATTTTGTTTTAAAAACCTCCGGCACACTCTTAATACTACCCATACAACTTAATAAAGTCATTAAACCATGAAGAGCAACGATCGTACAAAAAAAATGGAAAGTTTATTGCTGGAAAATAGATGGCTATGTCAATATTCTTTTATGGCGTTTAATTTTATCATTTAAAAAAAGGTTAGATTTTATTTAAGAAGTTCACTTCATTTTCATCAAACATTAACGCTCAGCAGAATAGACTTAACTTTGTTTTGTAGTTATAAAAAATAACATTTTCCTTTTGAGTGTTCCATTCAACTTTGGCCAACTGTTAAAGTCGGTTATGTAATAATTAGTGTATCTTACTTCTCTGATAGCTAAGTTATATACTTTCATTATGAAAGTCCATAGTTTTTCTACCTACGTTATAAAGTTAATTATGCTTTGTTTTAACATTTATTTAGTTTCATTGTAATGTTGCTATTAATTTAAAGTGTGATGGATGGTTCAAAATGTATTGTTTTCACTGAAAAATTGATATTAACATTATCCTATCGCATAAGAACACCTTTGATTTAAGTACATCTCAAACTTCAAAAGTAAGTTTTGAGGATGTGGTATGAATTATGTTATGCTATCGGATGCATTTACAATTTAAGGTATTATTACTTTTTTCAAAAAAAATTAATAATTTTATATTTATAAAACTTATCAATTTTGTTTAATACAAAGTAGGGCCTAAAATTGATTTTAATTAATATTGTCTTTGAACTATGTCTCTCACAAAAACATTTTAAATAGTTTTTACAAAAGGATATTTGATCTCGAATATGAAATGAAATTGAATATCCTGGTTTTAATTCCCCTGTTAAGGTTCTGTTTTTAACCCATGTTTTAATTAATACATAGTCAATTCGCTAGCCACGTGGTCTAAGAAGTTAGATTCACGTTGCACTTTTCTGTTACTACAGAGGTTGATAATCGAAACTCGGCTGGGTATTCTTGAGGTAGTTTCCCTGCATGTGATTTTTCATCGTGGTTTTACCATCCTCTCTCCACGCTAATAGGGGTGCACTTTTCATAACAACCATCATCTCCACCCCTTGAATAGAACTGATTGTAGCCCTTGTGTTGAACCTAGATATTAAACAAAATATAAAGCTCAGTTGAAGAATAACACTTTTAGAATAAAGGAAATAGCCCGCTTCGGTGGCCTCATGGTCTAAGGCACTTTTCTTGCAATAGAACAGACTGCCGATGATGGGAAGATCGCGGTTCAAATTTCTGTCTGGTTCACTGAGATTTTATCTAATTTGGTTTTCCACTCTCCCTCCACGTAAATGCTGGTATACTTCCTATCAATAAAATCTGATCCATAAAACCATCAGTGTAATTATTAAATAAGCGTATAGCTCGAATGGGTAGTAAGACGTGGTGCTTAAAAAAAGAGGTTATAGAAGGAAAATATTTTATTTTGTTAGTACGACGTTAGAATTAATTTAATGTAAGTTAGGATTATTTTATGTAAATAATACGAGATTCGTAAGGATTAATTATTATTTTTTCTCTCGGTGAAAGAAGGTAAAACTAATTGTTTTTAGCAAAAACCCTCTCTGGAATTTACATATTAATAGGATTCTTATACGAGAGGGTTGGTTTCGCTCTCGTTTGTGACGGACGTGTTTTGACTCCTATAACTACAAGATTACCCTGCCCCTCTATTGAGTGGTCGTGATAGTCGTAGCACTCATCGCAAGAGATGAGTCCGTGGAGCAGGACCACGCTGGAAATTCCAGCCTCAGACGGTGGGGATTTCAAGAAATAGTAACGTGACCGGAAAACTCAATATAAGTACGGTCAAACCCACCGTATTCGGACCTCTAATATCCGAAACCGGGTATATTCGAAACGGATGGCTAACAGCATTTTTGTTTATGATTTTTTTTTCGGTAGATGAACAACCAAAAAAAGGTTAAGAAATCATTATCATCATCATCATCATCACGCACAGTTTCTCGCCACTGGCAGGGTCTGTCTCGGGCATAAGCCTCTCCATTTATTTCTGTCCTCCCACCACCTTACTTCCTCCACGCCAGCCCGATCTACTCCACACTCCTCCACGCTCTTTTTATCCTTGGATATTTCTCTTAGCCTCCTACTCGCCATCTCCATTTCAAGCATCCTCTTCACATGTCCATACATAAGATAAATAAATCGAAAAAATTAGTCAAAAGAAAATTTCAAACTTTTTTTTTTAAGAAGAAATGATAAATTTAGTTTTATTGGGTATTTAACATTGATAATGTTGAATAACTATTTATTTAAATACTGTATGTACATACATATACAACAAATAACTTTCTGTAACTATGTATGTTATGTAATTTATAGTTTTTTTTACATTTTAACTCTTCAGAAGAGTATTAATTTCATATTCGAAAATTTTCTTAACTGAAAGAGGCTTAGCCCCCTTTATTTCGGTTATAAGAGATTTTACTGAATACCTTTTAAATTACGGTGGCTCGAGTTATATAAAATTAACCAATAATAAAAGTTATTTCCACGTGAAAAAAAAATATTCTAACGCTTTAGTGCCAGTGATGACTACCGGTGACTTTAATTATGTAGTCTAAGAAGATAGGATGAGGAGGAGGAAATTTAAGGAAACGTACCACCAGTATAAATATGTGTATAGGTTGAGGAACCACCTTTTTGAGGAGTGTACTATTCCATTATTAAAACTAGCTCTCCTTGGTAAAAGTCTAAGACGAGAGAGAGGGTTTCTAGAACTCTTAGCTTTGTTTATACTTTCACTGGACCCCTCAGAGAGAGAAGTATTGGGATCGTCAAAAAAAAATTCAGCTAAAGATTTTAATAAATGTCGACGTTTCATAACCCCATGAAACAAAAAATTGGTTTTTTGCGATGTCATCTGTCTGTTTATTTGTCTGTATCTTGGCCTAGAGCCGAAACAATTTTACCAATCAGGCCAAGACTTGGTATGTAGGGTTTTCACAGGGCTTCGCCAAGGAGTTTTGGAATTACTGTAGATATCTAACCTTAAAATTAAGGGTAGATATTTTACTGAAGGGCAAAAAGAGATAAAATCAATTTTCTTAAAATACAATCTAACGATTTTGATTACATTTTGTATCTAGACATTATATAACATTACAAATAAAATGACAATTCTTGTTTTCTCATGAAAATTACTTTAAGGGTATTTTAGAGAAGCAGAAGTTTACAACTTTGATCAACTCCGCAACTATTTGAGATATTAAATAACTCATCACTGTAAAGTTGTTGTACTATTAAATATAAAAATATGTTAATTTTGAATAGGTTTTTATAAAACCAATAGTTTCTGAGTTATAAACAAACATACATATTTTTATGGGGCACATTGCAACATTAAATTGATTCCTATACTATTTGGTAAACAGAGATGTTCATCTTTTCTAAATGTTTCTGTAAAAGTGTTTATTACCCACTTCGGTGGCCCCATGGTCTAGCGCTAGGTACTCTCGCAGTAGACTAGACTGCCGATGAAGAGAATATTGAGGTTTGAATCTTAGTCGGGTGAACTGAGGGTGTTTTTTTCCAAAATAATATGCCAATCATCTTTTACGAAAATGCGGGCACACTTCATTTAAAAATAATCTCCCTAAGCCCTTAAATCATCGTAATTAGTACACAAGTGTATAACCCGAACGCAGTGGCGCAGGAACGTTTTTATTTGGGGGGGTAAAAATAGCCCTGTGCTCTTATAAGGGATAATATTTTTGAGATTAAAAAAAAAGAACAGAAAAATGTAATACAGCTGTCCCTCACACTACGTGAGTGATTGGTTCTGATA
>CABFWO010002452.1:0-11248 GCA_902155825.1 Timema genevievae
ATGGGACTTGTTGACAAAGCTGATATGCAAATAAGTTTTGTTGACAGTACCAGAAAGTCAGTAAAGTGGTACAAGAAGCTATTTTTTCATATATTGGATATGATTATTTTGAATGCACATATCCTATACTGTCTAAAAACCGGAAAGAAAATCAAGCATCTTGAGTTTAGGCTAAATGTTGTTCGACAGTTACTAGAAGAATTCAGTCCTACTCGGGTTCCTTCTAAAGGTGGCAGACGCTCAGCAAATCTCACACCAAACCCACTTCGACTAACTGCAAGACATTTTCCATCCCCAGTGCCAGGAACAGCAGCGAAGCGCAAGCCACAGAGGCAGTGTTATGTCTGCAAACACACAGCTAAAATACAGCCAAAGCGGAAAGATACTATGTGGATGTGTGTGGAATGTGATGTAGGACTTTGCATCCATCCATGCTTCACCACATTTCACACAAAAACCAATTTTTAAAATCTTTGAATTGTATTTGAAATGGTAACTTTTTTTCTAGGTATTATTTTTAAAAATTTTATAAACACTATAGAAACTGCAATATGTAATTTTAAAATTTTTATGCAAAAATAAAAATAATTTTAATTTTCACCAAAAACCTCACTCCACAGGGATTAGGTACTATATTAAAACTATACTCACCAAAGGGTTAATAAGAAAATTTTACTAAGCTTACACTGTATGTGGTGATGTGTTGCTCATGGAGAGGAAACCAAATTTAAGCTGATCGTACAAATTTTGCTATTTCTTGGGAGTTTTATTTTTCATATTGAGGTGGAACTAAATGTAAATCATAAACTTGTATAACTGGTGGATCAAATAGCTAAGCTATTATATTTGATGATTACGTTTATAGCCGCATCTAAATATGACTTATATTTAAAAATGTTACCAGGACATAGGAATTGAACCCGGGAGCTTTGGTTTGTTAAATCAATACTCTAACCACAGAGCTATCCATAAATCGTCCTGTGCCCAGGGCAATATTCGTCTGATATATCAAAGCAGATTCTGGGATGGACGTGTGTAAACCGTCGCCTAGAAATGTGTGATTATTTAAGACCACAAGTTATCAGATAACGCAGCCACTGTTGACTCTGTAGTTGGCTTGTTTCTGCCACAAGTGAACTACGATCTTAGGAATGGGCATATCATGATGGATTAAATAGATAAGCAAATATATTTGTTAAATACAGCTATAGTCACATATAAATATATCATTTTTTAAAATATTAAAATTGATTATAAACCGAGCGGGTAGTAAGACGTGGTGCTAATAATAATAATAAAATATCAAAATGATTCCTGGACACAGAAATAGAACCCATGACCTTTGGATTAGTTCGCTAATGCTCTAAACAATATATTAAGAGAGCAGTCGGTGATGAACGTGCGAAAATTGTCAGTCACATGTTATTTAAATTTAAAAATGACACCTGGACACGGGAATCGAAACCAGCACTCTTGGCCTAGTACGCCAATACTCTAACCACAGAGCTATCCAGGGATCATCCATGCCCAGGGCCATTCTTCACTGATATTTTAAGATAGAGTAAGTGATGGACGTGCAGAAATCGTTGGCTAAAAATGTGTGATCAATTAAGATAACGCAACCACCATCGGCTCGGTAGTTGGCTTTATGCTGCCATTTGTACAATGGTAACTGTACGAGTACGCATATCTCGGTGGTTTCCTGGATAGTTCCGTAGTTAGAGCATTGGCATACTAAGCCAAAGGTCCCGGGTTTGATTCCCGTGTCCATGTGTAATTGTATTGTCGAAAAATCCGGGCGTGGGCAGTGAACATTTGTAGTGGCTGGTTTTGTGGGTACATAAAATGGCACGTGATATAACCTTGGGATGTAGAAAAGGGGGGGGGATGGTGTCGATAGTGTTACGTTGTGAATGTCACAAAATGACATACCACCAATTGGTTCGTAAGCTGGCCCATAAGTTTGTACGCGCATGGTTTCCGGGCTGTAGGTCGACGTGCAGACTTAGGGGCTGTATCATCGGTCACACTCATGACCTAGTCAGGCGATACAAATTCACCTGCTCTGCGCTAGTGGTGCCACCATCTAAAAAGATGTTTCTTATTGGTTGACAAGCAACCTATCAACTAATTCCTGGCTTATCAATTGATATGAAAGATAGTGCAGCAATCAGAATAAACAATATAAACTCTCTTAATTTCTGTATTATCGTGATTTCATTGGGTAGGGCTGTGAGCACACTTCGTGAATATAAGCTGCCCTCACCAGAGCAAAATTCTAGTTTCGACGTTGATTATGTGTGATACGTGTCTTCAGAATTTTGTGGACATGCGTTCGAGTTGCGTCTAACCGGCCAGCTCAACGGAGTGTTTCGAGCTTATTCCGAACCGACGGTGAATCTGGTGAACTTCAACATCAGATTTCAACGGTCATCGACTACAGATATGGGGAAAATTCTACAAAAGGGACTTAACTTTAACAAACTTTAACAAACTATACTTTTGAAACAAATAGAAAAACTAAATTTACATATTTTACAATAATTACGTGAACTGTTGTAGGCCCCTTTAAGGGCCAGCAACAGAACAAAATTGTCGAACATTCTAACAATGTACGAGTACATCAGAATAGACAGTTAATCCAGAATTGCTCCAGGAACCTTGACGTGGGGGCAGACCATATGGACGAAGAAATGTACACCTACAATGAACTCGTTGCAGCAACCATACTGAAGAGAAAACTTTTACTTAAAGCTAAGGAGGACAAACCGTCCAAATCATTCACGCTGACAAACCAGTTTGAAACTTTATCAGACGAGGAGCATACAATGGAAATTTCAGGTTTACCAAATTCAAACTCCCAGGGAAACACATAAATAACTCTGAAAACCAAACCTAAGATACCACCAATAATTATCTAAGGGACAACCAACCACACAATCATAGTCAAATCCATGAAAGCAGCTATGGTAGGGATTTTCAAGGTCTTCTACATAAAAGATGACCTGAAAATTAATACAACAACATTGGAAGACTTCAAGGCTCTACAAGCCCTACCTAAAAAGGCTGGGCAAGAATTTCATACTTTTCATAATGCCGAGGGACAAGCCCCTCAAAGTCGTGACCAAAGATCTCCCATCAAACATGCCAGTAGATGGCATCAATGAATAACTACAAGCATTAGGATACATCGTGAATGACGTGCGACAGTTTACTTACCAGACACAATATGAATACAGCATACACGACCAATTCAAACTACTCTCAATCTTTGTCTGCACTCTTACAAGAACGGACAAAAACTTCCAGTTATTTCAAGAGGCATTTATAAACAATACCAGAGTAAATATTGAACATTATGTACAGGCCCAGAACTTTATACTGCAATGCCATCGATGCCAGAAATTTGGACATTCTAAAAATAACTGCTCAAAAAACCAGAGATGCGTCAAATATTTGATACTTAACTTGACCTCTGAATGTCAGAGGAAAGACACTACCACTCCAGCAAGCTGTATGAATTGTGGAGGCAAACGCACAGCCAACTATTCAAAATAACCAGAATATCAAAATCTGATTGAAAAGAAAATTGACCAGAGGCAGCAGAAGAATGACAAACATACTAACTTCACACAAACGGTGACTTCTAATAACAAGAACTTCCCTTCACTACCCCAAAAATCAGCGGCAGCTGTCAACACAAACACAATACGTCGTACTTAGAGAGACACCCTGCTGAACAGAAGGGATGATCATTTTTCCCATCAACCTAAAAAACAGGACAAAACTGCTTCTCTAGACTTCAAAGAGATAATAAACATGCAAATAAATGGACATTTGTGGACCAATCAAACACGTATTTAATCAAAATCCAACAGGCAGAACACAAGACAGTGAAACTAATGATTCTTCTAGAAGCAGCCATTGACTTTTACTTTTGTGAGGATGACAAATAAAATTCAAATGACAGGAAAAAATCAACTTAGGATTCTTGTATAGAATGCCAACGGGATATTACAGCAGGCGCATGAATTCGATGACCTACCACGTACTTATGGGATCGACAAATCTCTAATCTGTGAAACACAGCTACATGCAAGCAAACGGTTACAAATTTTAGGCTATAGCATCTACATAACAGACTGAAGTCATGGCAGGGGAGGTGGGAGTCAAGGACTATCTTCCGCACTATAGAGCCGACCCATGACACCAAAAACCTTGAGGCTACGGCAGTAGGCATCAACACTAAATAGGGACCTGTCATTTCTGTGTCCGTTTATAACCCTCCAAGTAAGACTCTTCTAAAATATGACCTTGACAAAGTTACAGAAACCAACAACTATTTATTAGGTGGCGACTTAAACAGCAATCATACACTATGGAATAGTCGAACAACAAACAGAAATGGACGAATCCTAGAAGATCACTCAACTGAAGTAGACTACAATGTATTAGCGCCAGAAATACCAACATTATATACCGGAAATTACCTTCATAGACCAGAAGTCCTTGAGATATTGTTAAACTTGACAATTACGTTGGAAACGTTATAAGTACTCCAAGAACTCGACTCCGATCACAATCCATTACTTTGCGAATGGGATGTCAACATAGAACATCAATACAACTGGCACAAACAGACGATAAGGACAACTGACTGGACAAAATATAAAACTGACTTACAGGAAGTATTCCCGAGAAATGTAGATATAGAAACGGAAGAAGATGTCGATATGGCTATAGACCTATACACGACGACAATACAGGACACCTTAAAACTTCACAGCAGGGTTTTTCCCAAACATTTAGAGCTGAGGACCGACCACTCAGAATTAAACTATATGTTAGCCCTTAAAAGGGAAGTGCGTAGATACTGGCAATGACTTAGAACACCACAAGAACGAACCAAATATAATAGAATAAAAACACTTGTTAAAAGAACGGTCAACCAAATCAGAAGAACAAATTGGAATACCCTCGTCACAAACACAGCCGCTAACCTACAGAAAACGTGAACTTTAACAAACATGATCAAAGGGACTACTAAAAAAAAAGCATGCCAGCCCTTCACGGGAAACAGGGGATGGCCTACACTAGTGTGGAAGAAGCCAACGCGATGGCACATTCCTTAGAGGAACAATTAAACAAAACCAAATTCAGGAGGATGCTTTCAATAGAGACTTCACCAGGACAGTTAATGACTTCATAGAAAGATTATTAACAGAGACACCAGCCCCAATTAATGTCCACGAACTCCAAACTACCATTAAACACTTTGTCAGGACTAGACGGCATCAAGAACGAGATGCAATGCAAATTGCAATAGCTCACCTCACCCAGATACTGAACGCAGCCCTTAAACTATTAAACTTCCCGAATACATAGAAAAAGGCTAAGGTGATATCCATACCTAAACTATAAAAAAATTCCATCTTTCCCAAAAATAGACGACCGATCAGTTTACTAAACACTACTGGTAAATAATTTGAATCGCTAACTCTAAAAAGACTAAAACAACATTCAGAAGACAAGATAATCCCTGACCTACAGTCAAAAGCCAACATTCGACCATTCAACCTTTACTTAAACTTATTGAAGACGCCACAGAAAGATCTAACCAACGGGAAAACCTCATAGCCATTTTCCTAGACGTGGCAAAAGCATTTTATAAGGTGTGGCATTTCGGCCTCGTACAAAATATGATTAATTACGACTTCCCACGAGGTGATATTCAATTAATCAACAGTTACCTGAAAGATAGAATGTTACAAGTTTCTATCGAAGGTTCACTGTCAGAAAGCGCCCATGTGAAGGCAGGAGTACTGCAAGTTTCAGTACTGGCTCCCTTTCTGTATAATATCTACGTTGCGGAGTTCCCAACCCAACCAAAAATGACAGCAAGATTGGGAGCGGATGATACGTTGACTAACACCAAGGAAAGAAACGTATACTAAACTTCCTTAGCAGTAAAGCCTTACCTCAAGTTATTTGAAACCTGGCATTCGAAATGGAGGATTAAAGTAAATACTGCAAAGTCTACGGTCCTAGTTGTAACCAAAAGAATACTTTTACCACCAGTGAATTTTACTCTTTACCAAGAAGAAATGCCGTTTCAAAACGAGACTAAATACCCGGGTGTAACAAATGACAGAAAACTAACCTAGGCGAAACATAGAAGCAACCAACAAAAAAAGATGGCAGTATTTATAAAATTATACTCACTTCTGAAAGGGCAGCAGCTTAACCAGCAAACCAGGCTGACAATTCACAAAATAGTGATACAACCTATTATCATTTCGGGCTGTGTAGGAGGGGGATACGCAGCGAAGAGATACGCCAACAAACTACAGACGATGCAAAACAAGATACTCGGACTGAAAACTGTAGTGGACATAAGAACGAGGATAGATCACCTCTACACTATGACAAACAGAAAGACCCTGAGAAATCTTCAAGGAGAGAAGAAAGAAATGTTATGATCAATCTGCAACACACGATAATAACATTATCTAAACAATGGGCAACTATGATCCGAAAGAAGTAAGATCGTACAAACGTCCAAGGCTGGAGTAAAATAAAAAAAAGATATTAAAGATATCCCAAATTCCAAACCTCCCTGATCCAAGGGAAAGAAAATCCCTACCTTCACATGGGAAAAAAATCATATACAAACTCATAATTGCTTTCATGATTCATGAAGTGTAATATCTATTAATCAAAAATGTATCTTCTTGCAGTAAATCAAAGGTACCAAGTCATGTATTTGTTTAGATTCATGCAATGAGTGTAAGGGTCGGCGAAAGCAAACTGTGACTCTCATAACAAACCAGCCAAAGCTTCCTTCGCTTGTCGTCGAATCTAATGGCAAGTGAGGAAGTAAGAGCAACAGGCGAAACACGTTCGCAAGAAATTGGGAGCTTTACTTCACTTCACTTGATGACTTGACACTTCTTGAAGGAGCGTCTAAATGATTACGTATGTATATAGTATTTGTAAACAGATGAGTAAAGTGCTTCAAAGGCATTTAAAAGCTGACGAAAGGTGTTATTTCCACGAATTAACAACTATTTTATACTAGACAGATTTTTAACTGATAATTAATAAACTTTAGAATATTAACCAAAACTTTTTAAGCCCTTTAAGGGCCAATCAATTCAAATAACTCATAATCTTTTGTGTCACTTCACGATTTATTAGTGTCGATGCGAAACGCTAGTGAACGGACGTCTGCCTGGTTAGTCCCATGAAACGTGGGAAAAGTGTTAACAGTTAAACTCAAAAAGTGTAAATCTAAAATGTCTACTGGCTCGGACATAGAAGTCACGGAGTATGAATATGATGAAGACACTATGACGAACCCCACGATGGAAGAATGCCAAGCACAATGAAGATAACCACCAGGGAACAACAACCCAGCCATTCGCAAACTAAACAAGGTAATCATAATCCCTCTAACCCAAACTACGAACGAGTCTCGTCTTTCAAAAGGAAACACAGGGCCAAAACTGGAGTTGATGTTACAGTGACAAAGACCATAAAAGTAAACAATCAGTTCTCCACAATGGCCAGCAGGAAAGTCAACAACGACCAACAGGGTGCTGCAATGGAGTCATTAGATGATACCCAGAAAAAAAAAAAAAAACTCCGATCGTTGTTTCAAACGCGGTGGAGTATAACAACATAGCTAAATTTGTAAATCGAAATCTAAAGGTCGACTACAAACTGTTCTTTATATTGTAGGGCATCTAAATGGTTACAATCTCTCTCGGGGGCTACAACTCACTATTGAATCTTCTCAAGGAAAATTCCCTTGAGCACTTAACTTATATGCTCCAAAAGGATAAGCCCTTTAAGCTAGTGATTAAAGACATTCACTCCAATATGCCATGCAACGATATAAGCTAGGAGCTCACTGAAATGGGTTTCACGACCATAAACGTGAAGCAACTTTTCACGAGATCCACCCCACAAACGGTGAAACCTAGGCCTCTTCAATTCTCTGTCTGCAAACTGGGAAAAACACTAGTCTCTTGCTAAGATTTACGAATTAAGGGCACTAAATCACACATTTGTAAAAGTAGAAGAATACCGAAAATCAGTGATCACGGTTTTGCAATGCCACCGATGCCAATGCTTTGGTCACTCTACAAATTTTTGTGCCCAAACCCCACAATGTGTCAAGTGCCTGGGTGAACATTTGACGATAGTCTGTTCCAAGAAAGAGAGAACCATGCCAGCACGCTGCGTGAACTAAAAGGGTGAGAATGCGGCAAATTATAGGAACTGTCCTGTATTAGTCAGGGAAGTGGAAAGACGCAACAAGCAACTGGATATGTTTACCCAAGGGGAACATAAGGTAACGGAGCCAATTGCTCCACCTAGTGACTTATTCGAAACAGTATCCCAATGGCTTAAAAAAGTGAGCGGCTATCGTACGTTTAAGCCGTAGTAAACCTCCCCCAAAAATCTAGCGAGAGAAATACTAACACGAATGAGGTTTCTGAGCTAAGGGACCTCCTTCAAATATTCATAAATATGAATCTCTCAGGCCTTCTTGCACACCTTAAAAAATGGACCCAACAAAACCACAAAGAACCTGATTTTATTGGAAGCAGTCACTTAATTCTTTTGTTATGGCAAATAATTAATCAAACATAGCACCCAGGTGACTTTTTGAACATAGTGTTATGGAACTCCAATGGTGTCCTACAGCAGGTTCATGAATTGGAACTATTAAAGACATATAGAGTAGACATCGCTCTCATTTCTTAACAGCAACAAAACGATTGACTTTTTACGGGTACAATACGTACAGGACAGACAGACCCACAGGTAGGAGCTGTGGTACTGCCATCCTAGTAAACAAAATCTTAATCATTAATACACAGCTATTCCGAGTACTGTGGACATTAAAACCACTTCGATAATAGTTCCCATACTAAGGAGCGAGATAAAGTTTAGTGCTGTGTATAGGAGCCCATCGGTCCCGATCACAACCAATGATCTAAATACATTCACGGCCAAGAAAAAATTATTCGCCGCTGGTGACCTTAAATAAAAACTGGAACAGTCGTCTATCTAATCAAGCTGGCCGTACCCTGACATAACATGTGACCTTAAAAAACTATGTTTCTACCGGAAAAACCCACATTCTACCTCTCAAATTACAGAAATCTACCGGATGAGCTCAATATGATACTTTTACCACATCCCGGTTTTTTGTTGGCTCCAAATAAATACCTATCTTCCAGATTCTTTTCTTAGGAGAAAGATTCCAAGCACAGACTGGGACAAACACCAGGACACTTTACCAATAGATTGGAAGGTTCAATTGACAGAAGAGTTGGACAACTCTGATAATTCAGAAGATGGAAGCGTGTCATGAATGGCAGGTATCCCGCTTGCTGAGACATCGAGCAGAATATAACAGACTATGCGACCAGGTTCGCCGTAGAGCGAAACAGTTGAAACTATTCCGCTGGAACGAGTACATCTCGGAAACCGTCAACAGTGGTGTAAGTGTGTGGAAGGTTACCAAACAACTTAAAGGGGGCAACTCGAAAACTATAACTCTGGTCATTCACGGACGTCATGGGATGACTTATGAATCCGTGGCCAAAGCAGAAGCTATAGATGAAACACTGGAAGACCCGCTCAAGGCAAAAATCGAGCCCCAGGATGTGATCACAAGAGAGGTGAAAGATGAGGTGAAGCTATATCTCGAGGAACCTATCCTGGTGCTACCACCCCCAGTGTCAAGACATGAAGGGGAACAAGTTATCAGGCATCTAAAAAAGAAGAAATATCTGGGTGCGGACCTAATATCAAACGAGATGCTGCGCCATGCTCATGATAAAGTCATTCTACTCCAGACTTTTATATTTTCTGCTGCATTAATGTGGGGCTACTTTCCACAAATTTGGAAGGTGGCGGATGTAATTTTTTAAAGGCTAAAGCAGTTTGCCCAGGAAAACCGAATACTTCCTGATATCCAATTTGGCTTCTGGAGCCGCCACTCCACATTACAGCAGATCACCATTTTTGTGGAGACAACAGCAAATTTTTAACAAGAAGTAAATTACATTAGCAGTTCTTATGGACATTGAAGAGGCTTTTGATAAGAGTTGGCACTCTATTCTCCTGTGAAAGATGATTGACTTCAATTTCTTTAGGATGTACATCTACACGATAAGAAGCAACCTCCACGGTCGTTACTTCAGGGTAAAAATGGTTCGTAAGAGGTTATCCGTTCACGACATCAGAGTGGGAGTGCTGCAGGGTTCTGCTCTATCGCTGGTTTTGTACAGCATGTATGTTGTCGACATCCCTACAGATCCAAAAATTAGCATCAGGCTATTTTTGGATGACACCCTGTTTTTCACCGCACACAAGAACATCAATTACGGGATTAAACACATGCAATGCTTCCTGGACCAGTTCGACAAATGGCTGGAAATGTGGAGGATAAAGGTAAATCCTGTGAAGTCCACGGCTATCATGATATCAACAAGGAGAAGCCGGCCACCAGACCAGTCTAGTGTCCTGGGTGAAGACATTCCCTTCTGTAAAGAATTCATATGTCTTGATGTATTAGTGGATTTCGACTCAACTGGAAACCTCACTTCAAGAACTCGAGGAAAAGGGCTATGGGGGTCTTTGTCCGGAACTACGGACTGTTCAAGAGCCAGGTGCTTAATACTGGAACTAAACTTCTCCTCTATAGGAGGCTAGTCCTTTCTCTACTCATCTACGCCTGTGAAACGTGGAGTTACGTGGCCATATTATGTTTTGAGCCAACTACAGGTGGTCCAAAATAAGGTACTCAGGTGCATACTGGGAGTCACAAAAAAACAAATAATGCATTTATCCACGCCGAGACGGGGAGCAAGACTCTAGGGGAGATCTACAAAGACTGAAAGAGAAGTTTCTACACTAGAACCCAAAATTTGGAGGGAAATGCAATAATTAGAAACCTAGGGTGGTACAACCCCCGTGAACCAAGGAGCTACAAAAAGCTGAGACAGAATTAAGACGTCCCTTAACCCATTCAGTAAGTTCCAAACCAGCCTGTCCTAGTGCTCTTTCCTTATTTCCTTATTTACCCCATCCACTTGATACAATTTGACAGCCATCAATAAATAATTTTCCACAAACTCGCAGTCATTTATCCATTTTTCATTGAGTGTCTAATATGAATCTGTGTTTTTCTTTCAGGTCATCTAGACATCACACACACACACACACACAC
>CABFWO010002452.1:11531-69183 GCA_902155825.1 Timema genevievae
ACACACACACACACACACACACACACACACCATTTCACACATCGGGCCCGGCTGCGCTTGTATTTACCATCACACTGTACTAAGGCTCGATCTAGATACTTCAGAACATAATACTCTCTCCATTTCAAAATTTCTTCTTGCAAATCCATGTTCCATCCATAATCAATAAACACGTTCATAAAAAAGGTTATGGTCTTTGACATCATATCGGTACTGTCCTAATGTATTAACAAGCCAACTACCTTTTCTGAGGATCGCTTCTGACAGTCAGAGCTGGTAGACAGGCAAACAATGGAGAGAGAGCAAAATATTGGGACTTGGAGACGACTTAGCGGAGCGTTTCAACGAGGTCGTGTGTTTATGGTGGTTTGAAAACTGACGTGTTAATTGCTACAATGGCCTATTACGGCTAACAAACAGTGTTATTTCTACGAAATAAAGTTAATTCTATACCGGACCGTGATTTTGAATCTTATTTGTCATTAAGTTATGAAAAATAACGTGACCTCTGTCGGCCCCTTATGGGCCAACAATTTCCAATTATCACATAAATTCTTGTTGCGATTCACGGACGATTGATTATCACTGGTCAACAAATTTCAACTTTTTGTCTGTATCTGGTTTGTAATTTGGTGGATATAGCTAACTTTCGGGTGCTGAATTAAGTGAAAAAAATCATATTCTCTCTATTACATTACATTTCAGATACACAGCACTAATACAAAGACAATAATACGACATTAGCCACTATTTACCATTTTAAATACAAACAAAACTTAGCCCCCAGACCTCACCTATGTTTTCTTGATAGTGTAAAAAATAACTTAAACCAACACAAAGCACTAAAATAATCCACATTAAGCCATGATATTAATATTTACAAAGTTTAATGTCATTTTTCTTTCATAAAACGGGAGAAAATGCTTTTCTTTTGAAAGGTGTTTCATCATTCTTCCTTGAAATAAATCACCAGAAATCGCCCATCATCGAAGGGTTCCATTGACCTTGGTAACGATGCTCCATGATCAGGATACCTTGATGAAAGCGTCCGCACTGTTCGTCACTAACAGCACCACAATTTCCTGGGAAAAAGTCAAGATGCGAGTGTAAACAGTGCATTTTTAGACATTCTACACCCCATGTTCTTGTAGTTGTCCAATAGACCACTCACTATGGAAACGTTCTTGTAGTCTCTTATGTTGCCCAAAAAGCCGTAAACAATAGCTTTGAAAGAGGACCAAGCAGCTAAATCTATATTTGTAAGCTTAGCATCAAAGTTTGGATCTTTCAACAATGCCCTAATTTGTGGCCCAATAAATATACCTTCTTTTAGCTTTGCTTCACTCAACTTGGAAAACTTTTTTTTTTCAAATGATTAAAGGCCTGACATTCTTTATCAAGAGCTTTTACAAAGTACTTGAGGTGACCTGGTGGTCTAGGGGTAAGGTGTCAGACTTCTGTGCTGAGGGTCCGGGGTTCAATCCTCGGTCCTGGCACAGATTTATCTGATTGCCAAACCCTTCCTTCACTTCTGACAAGACGTGTATTAATCAAAACTTGTGAATGTGAGGAATGCCATGCCTCCACCGTGGTTCGGATTCTACGTTAAACTGTAGGTCCTCCATTTCATCTCACAATCACCCTACCACTACACATTAGCGTAAGTGCGTATAACCCGAACGGGTAGTAAGACGCGGTGCTATTATTATTAATAATAATAATATCAAGCCTAACTTTATATTAAGTGGAGACAAAATTACTTTAATCGGCTCAACCAATTGAGTAAATTTCAAATTTTCCTTTCCAGCAATGTATAATTTCCTCATAGGTCATTGCTTGACTTTGTAGTGGTTCTTGGTGTCTCGGCTGTCCCACAATCACAAAAAAAACAGTATTTTGTGAATCCACCTTGTAAACCTATAAGCAGTGCAACAACTTTTAAATCACGGCATATCTGCCGCTCATAATCTTTATATTTGATTACCTCCATCAGCAAAGCCATACTTTCATAAGTTTTCCTCATGTCCACCCCATGCACCAAAGGCACTGATGGAAGTTTGTTGCCATTATTCAATAGCACTGCTTTTAAGCTTGCTTTAGATGAATCAATAAATATTCTCCACTCATGTGGATTATGTTGAACACCCAACTCCATCATTAAACCATTCCCGTTTGCGCACACACATATTGAATTCACCATTTCAAAATATCCAGATAAACAACTATTTCTTGTTCTAAAACTTGAAAATTTCTTCCTCGCTCTAGAAAGTTCCATTGTTGCAGTATAGAACCCAACAGCTCAGCTTGCTGTTTAGAAAGTTTACAATCGTGGACCAAATCGTTCAGTTCCTTCTGTTCTATGAGGTGAGGTGATCTGTAATGAGTTTCAGGGATGTACTCCTCCAAAGATCGTGCATCTTTTGATTCACTTTCCTCTGATGGTTCTGATGCAGTCGTTTTTAGGTGACAAGCACGAGCTTAGGAGGCACAGGCATATGAACTGAAGAAACATCAGGATATTTAATTTTATGTCTATTTTACTGGAATGTCCCGCAAAAATAACAGTATGAACAGTTCATATGATCTTTTGGCTCAAACCAAACCATTGGAACAGCAAATGGCATGGCTCGGTAGTTTCCTTTCATCCATTCTATAAGGGTAGTTGTGCAGGTTATGCAAGCAATATGAGGTGCAAAGGTTTTATCCTGTTCTCCAAGAGCACAATCAAACTACAGTTTATAAGCCTTCTTAACTAAGTCAGTGATTGGCTTTCTTTGGGTTTTTGGAGTGAACTTACCACATATATATCAAAAGTTATCGGGGTGGTTTACGCAACCACAAAGTTTAGCAGTTGCCATTACGTTAATAACACTACTAATTATAACCTAAAAATATAAGAACGTCTCACTAGTTCACACAGGAAAAACAAAAACACATAGTAACACAAACTAAGGTATCAATAAAGAGAAATATACAAATTGACTAACACCATCCAAGTTTCAACACGCACTAAACAGCAAGGCTAACGTGAGTAGCTGAGTTACCTCTAACGGCCAATAGCCGTACCATTCCCCCTCAACTAAACTGCCCTGCCATCTAGTGACTATTTTGAGAACTTCTTCCATCATATATTGCATCCAAATACAGAGTGCAACCAGCAAAGTTAGTGATAATTCATGAAAATAAGAGAACACAAACAACACAAAAAAAATTAGTAAATATCTCAACAATCTTTAAAAAAAACCTTACGTGACAGAGCATTTCCGAAGGTATATTCGGATTATACAACCAAAAATACATATAAATGTTGTATCACACACCAGATGCAAAAATGGCTGTTAGACAGTGTTATCGGAGAAGCGAACGGCTAGTGAACGGTTAGCCATCTTGTTGATCCTGGGAATCATCTGAAAATTTTCACAGTTAACCGAATAAGTGAAAATCCTAAATGTCCACCGGCTCAGATATTGACGTCATGGACGAGGAAGTCAACGGTGATATGTCCGAACAATCCTAGGATGGAAACATGGATACTTTGGTCTTAAAGAAGGAACCCACTATGGATCAACAGCCCAAAATATCGACAGCAAAACCAAGTAGTCAACATCAAAATACCTTAAACTTTGAACCAGTCTCATCTCTAAAAAGAAAGCACAGGACCAAACCTAGATTCGATGTACCACTGACGAAGTCCATAAAGGTAAATAATTAGTTCTCCACACTGGCAAGTGTGGATGCCATCAACGACTCACAGGATACACCAGATAATTTCCAGCAAAGAACGATAGTTCCTTATCGCTCTATGGTAGTTAATGTAGGGTGGTTGAAACCTTTTGTGCCCAGTTCTGTTCACAGATCTAGAAGCACGACCACGAGGGAGACCAAGGAAGACACCCATCAGTCAAAAGGCTGGTAAGAAACAGAATAGGTCCAACCTTCATACGCCAACGGCGACAAAACAAACTCATAAAGCGGGAACTAGCCCTGTACCGTCTACGTCACACCTTGTGGTTTAGTTGGAAGGTGTGCCGCTAGACGGCACCTCGCTCACTCTGTGGAGAGGTCAGACAAGTGAATGTGACGGCCAGTATAGCGGAGGTAGAGAAACGATACGGACGGTCTAGCCGAGGTTGGAGGACGGAATGGACGGTGTTGAGAGATAAAAGGAAAGACAGTGCGGGATAGGATATGCTAGACGGAGTTTTCAATAATGTGTAACCGTGTGTGTATTCGACCTTGTGAATAGAAATAAAGCAACAGTGAAATATAACGAGGTTGTTGGTCTCTATTTGATTAACAAACAAAACGTCCCCCAAGTGGTAACATATAATAGGAGTAGACCGTTATAGGCAGTGACACATCGGCAATTAAAGGTATCGGGGAAATGAACCCAGCGGCAGCAAGAAAGGTACACAGATGGTAGCAGAGCATGGTTCGAGTGACAAACGGCAACGAGAATGGCCGGAAAAATTAAAATTAATTAATCAAAAATAAAAATTTTAATTCGCGAGTGAGGTGATAGAATACTTGCGGAAGAAATACAACCCGACAACCTACGGGCCGAAAGTCAACAAGGAGCGAGCCAGCGGTCAGGGTCAGATGACGTCCAGACTGACCACACAAAGAAACAAGGAACGACAGCAACAGTCAGCTGGGACAAGAAGGGTTGGGCTGGAAAATGGTCAGCAAATCGTCTCGCCGCGTCAAAAAAAAACTCACCAGGTATTCTGGGATGCCAGAGGGTGACCCACTCCAAAAAAAGCTAAGTACACTCATATGCAAACATTATTAGTGTAGTTATTTTGATAAATAGGGAGAAGAGAGAGACTAGTTTTAATAGTATAATGGCCGGTACTATTTTGCTGTGGGCCGGATCAGCTCTTTTGAACTACAGTGTGTGAAGAGACCTTTATCAAAAAAAAAAACATTTTTATGCATTTGGTAAATGGTTACGTGTCGACCCTTTTGGGACATTGGTCGTGACGATGTGACCATATATGTATATTGTGTAGAAGTTCACTTTTGAAGAAGGGATTAATAGTGAGGTGAACAAGGTCAATGTTTTTCGAACACATATACCGTCTTGTCATAAGACAATACAACTTGGTGTTTACAGAGCTATTAGGAGTGTTGAACAGGTCGACTGTTGTTAATGGAACATGGAACACGTTAAAAGGGAACTTTGGTGAAACAAAGTGAACAATCTTGTTATTGGAATTGTATGAGTGACTCCAACCTGAACAGGTTACATTTTGTCTGGATTAGTCCTTTGAACCTGACTCTGATTAAATAAGACTATGTTGTTAGTACTCGAAATTTATTTGCTAAATAACTATACTAAATCTCTCGACTTTAAGAAGTGATTGTTACGTGTTAGACAATGTTGGAACATATTGATGGTTGCACAGACTCGTGTTCTACCAAGTTTCGTTAAAGAGCGAATGTTGGTCCCATATTAGACAATTAAGTTTTGATTGCGTTTACTTTTGAACTTATGATAAAATACGTGGGACTTGTATATCCAATGATGATGAAAATATTTTGGGGACTTTCTAATTTTATATGGACATTAATCTTTGGAGTTGGAGCCGCAAACCAAAATTAGTTTTTTGCCCCCTTATGTTACTTCTAGATTATTAGTTCGCCATGGTGATAAATATTTTTTTCAATTTGGAGGGTTTCGTGTATAACATTAAGTTGTTGGCGGATTGTTTGCGACTACAAAGATCTAGTATGCGTATTGTTTACAACGTGTGTCGCGTGGAGCGTCTTGACATAATTAAGGGGCTTTGACAATTTAAAACTCTCTTGGTAAAAAAAAAAAAACTTCGGAGATTGGGATTTTGCTATTGATATTAAGTAGGACGCTGTTTACCAGGGGGAACTTTGTAATTTTTATGGATATAATCTGTCTCGAATTGACTCTTTATACTAGAATAAGTTTTGGTCTCTTTTATGTTAAGTTAATATTGTTGTTCCCTTATAGTATAATATATTATTATATACCTTGAGTAATGTTATGTACACTATTATATTGGTAGTGGCTCTCTTTTGTCAACAAAGGTCTAGTTTAGGATTGTTTACATTGTGTTACGTGGATCCTCTCGACATATTCAAGGGACTTTGATGGTATACAGGACGTTAGGGTATCATACTCTGTAGACTGTCATGTCAATATTATTATTCCTTTTTAGTATATTATATTATTATGTACTTTAGAGGATTCCGTGTGTAATATTAGATTGTTAGTGGTTTTCTTTTATCAACAAATATCTAGTTTAGGAAATTGTTTACATTGTGTTTTTTTAAGAAACAGTGCATATTGGGATATTGTTATTAGCTTTAGGTGGATCTTTATTGTTTATGGGTAACTTTTCTTGGACATTAATCTTTTTGAGTTGGCATAGTAAATCCAAGTTTGTTTTCAATACTTTATGTCAAGTCAATATTATTTCTTCATTGTGGGATATATATGTACATAAACTTCCGAACTTTAGAATATTTAGGGTATAGTATTTAGAATGATAAGAAGTCATTACGTCAGCCATGTATGGTTTATAAATTGTTTACATTGTATGTCGCGTGAAGTTTCATGCCCCGTCCTGCGTACTTCGACAACTTACAAGACACTTTTGCTAAACTAAGCGTACTGAGTATTATGTTAAAAGGTCTAACTCGGGCTGTGAGGGGAAACTTTGTTGACGTTCTAGAAACGTAAGTTTTCGGGTTGGTGTGGAAAATCCGAATTGTGTTTTGATGATCTTATGTTACATCGATACTGTTGTTTACTCATTGGGTATTATACAGGGAATTTCTGATGTTAGGTGACTTAGTTCACAATACTAGGGTTTTTGTTAACCACATAGTGGAAATCAGTGTTGTCCTGGTTGACGTGTAGCGGCCCGGAGAGATGGATCCGACTCGGCTAGTAAAGGACGAATTGTTCTACGAGATCTCTATAAGGGGTGTGACCCCGGCCAACTCAGTGGCGGAGATGAGATGTCAATTGTCGGACTTAGTAGACCGAGAAGATGATGAAGGGGTGGAGTTGGTCAATAAGGAACTGGTGCCTGGGTTTACTACAGAGGGCCCTCATTTGTTACGTAAACTTGAAAGATTAAAAGAAGAAACTAAAGGGAATCCGAAGCCTAGTTATTCCCAGGGGAAGAAATGGTTAACCACGAGTCAACACATTCTCGACAGAGCAAAGCGCGCCCGACTGGATGACCCATCTTTGGGGGAAAAGAGGGCAAAGCTCCTGGAAGAAAGTTCTCAATTACATGCACGTCTCCTATCATTACTCAAGGGTTCGAAAGGAGAAGAGAGGAAGTCGGACCTAAGGGAATTTAATGAAAAGGAAAATTTGAGGCGACCAGACACATTGGGCCCGGAATTGGAAACAAGGAAAGACGAGCCGGTAACCAACAAGCCGGGAACCAGTTCACTGATGGAGGGAATGTCCCTCAAAGCAACATGTTCGGAAACCGGGCTACCTGACCAGGCCCGTTGTGTCGAGCCGGTGTTTGAGAGTTTAGCTCACGGGATTCCCACTAAGGGAAGGAGTCGGCTGGTGTTTGTTCTCAATCTTGTCCGGGATTGGAAAGTCAAGTTTACGGACCAGATACAACCGGTCGACTTTATTGAACGGATAACTGAACTCAAAGAAATTTATCAACTCACAGACGAAGAGGGGTTGGAAGCGTTACCAGAATTATTCACAGGGAAAGGTCTGAGTTGGGTCCGGAACAACGCAAGCGCCTGGAAAACCTGGAACGAATTCATAGGGAGCTTTAGGTTGAATTTTTTCCCTTCTGATTACCAAATGACACTAGAAGACGATATCCGAGGACGACAACAGGGTCCACGAGAATGTGTGGCAGAATATCTGGTAGACATTCAGACCCTAATACGACGGCACGGAGGGTTTTCATTACAGAGAAGCATAGACAGAATTTACAACAACCTAAGGCCGGAAATTAAAATAAACATAGAACGGTCACGGATCGGCACCATTAAAGAACTACAAAAGGTGGCTACACGTTTCGAGCTCGCTCAGAGAGAGATTTCCCAGTACAGGACGAGGTACCCCGAAACAATAGGCATGAGCGAACCTGACCCATCAAACAAACACGAGGTGATTAGGCCGACTAGGCCATGGATGCCACCGGGAGGGTTCCAGCAGCGCCAACAATCGGGGACCATCCCCCGAGAAGGGGTTAGTGCGAGAGGTAGGAGGAGGCCTTCAGATATTACAGGCCAAATAAGGAAGGGAGCCGGGGGTGAATCTACGAAGGGTTACCCGAGGAAATGCTACAGGTGTGGGTCGACCGATCACCTGATAAGAAATTGTTCTTATGGGAAGGATAGCAGAGAGCCCAAGAGTGGGCGGAATGACACGCATTTGTTTGCGTTCAGGGGACCAAAGAGCGCAAAGTATCTGCCTGGAAGAAAGGGAGATAACCTATTGCGTGGGGTGAGAGTCAGTATGGGAGAGACATCCATGATCGCGCTATTGGATACAGGGGCGGCAGATAATGTTCTTTCTGGAGAATTTTACCGCGGACTCCAAGACAATGGACTAGTAAAAGGGGTAGAAAGGTGCGACGTAACGTGTATATTAGCCAATGGACAACCCTTGAAGATCGAAGAAAAGGCCAAAGTATCGATAAGGATAGGACCGTTTACGTGGCCTGTGTGGTTTTTGATATCTCCCTCATTACTCACAGATGCCATCTTAGGGAAGAGATTCATAGGGAATTTGGGAATGAAGATAGATTTTCACGAAGAGGAGATGACGTTCCCGTTTGCGAAAGGGTTTGTAGTACCCTTAGAGATAATAGATGACTGGGGAGAAAGGCCGGTTAGTATGGTAAGTGACTTGACGAAGGTGGAGTTGGCGAATTTAATGGAAGAATTTCCCGACGTAGTGACGAGTAAGGTTGGGTGTACAGATATAATGACACACTCGATTGAGCTAAATGATCTGACCCCGGTGAGATCCAAACCTTATTACTATGCGCCTCCCAAGTTTAAGGTATTAAAAGACCACATAAAATCGTTGGAACGGAAGGGGATAATACGACGGTCCAGCAGTCCCTACGCTTCTCCATGCTTCCTTATTTCTAAAGAAAACAAAGAGGGACGATTAGTTATAGATTACCGAAAATTGAACGGAAAGATAAAATATGAGGCAACACCAATGCCTACCATAGAAATGGCGTTGCAATTCTTGGGTGGAGCCTCAGTGTACACAATTATCGACCTTAACAAGGCATATTACCAGATACCACTATCCGAAGAGACTCGACCATTGACCGCCTTCATTTCGCAAGTTGGGTTGTACGAGTTTAACGTCCTTCCATTTGGGTTAGCCACTGGGGCCCAAATACTCACGCGACTCTTAAACACAATTTTTGGGGACATACAGCACGTTTTTTTGTTTAACTATTTAGATGACCTCGTGGTGTACTCTAAAAATATGGAGGACCACGCGGAACATGTGAGAGAAGTACTCACCAGACTTCGAAAGGCAAGATTAACGGTAAATCCCGAGAAAATTCGATTCGCCGTGTCAGAAATCGACTTTTTGGGACACCGTATCTCATCAAAGGGGTTGTCTATTGACCCAGAGAGGACCCGAGCTATTCGAGAGTTTCCTTTGCCCAAAACAGGACGCAAATTAGCCCAGTTCCTAGGGATGGTAGGATTTTATGGACGGTTCATCCCCAAACTCTCGTCGAAAGCAGGCGTACTGTACGAGCTCAAGAAGACGGGAAATCCCCTCAGATGGTCAGATACCAGCAAGGAAGCTTTCCGTAACCTCCAAGAGGACCTTGTAAACCCACCGGTCTTAAAGATGGTGGATTTCGAACAGAAGTTCATATTACAAACAGACGCATCGTCGACTGGTTTGGGAGCGGTATTGGCCCAAAGCGAGGCAGGGGGTTTGCGACCGGTAGCTTACGCCAGTAGGGTACTACAAAGTCATGAGAAAAATTATCCTACCTACGAACTGGAAGCTCTGGCCGTGGTGTTTGGGACGGACAAATTCCGGACGTACCTAGAACATAACCAGTTCGACCTACACTGTGACAACCAGGCGCTATCATGGCTACTGAATCACCCCAGACAGACAGGGAAGATCGGCAGATGGATAGCGAGGTTGACCTCCCTACGGTTCGAAGTGGTCCACATCCCGGGAAAGAATAACTGCGTTGCTGATAGCCTGTCTCGGATGTTTGAAGAAGATGGGATTGGGGCCAGTAGAGAGGAAACGTGGGACCCGGTTCCTCTGGGGGTATTAGGGCAAATGCCAGAGATCTTTTCGTCCATTAGGTTAGCGCAGAAAAATGATCCCATTCTGGGAAAGGTTTGTAAAGATCTTTCTGAAGGGAAGCCCGTGACCAAATTCAAAATACAGAGAGAACTTCTGTTGATTAAACCCTCAGGGAAGATGGGTTGGAAGGTCGCTGTTCCGAAAATACATATCGACGTCGTGATAAAATATTACCATGAATGTTCATTGGGAGGACATTTGGGGATAGCGAAGACAATGGCGAAAATAGGAAAGATGTTCTATTGGGAACATATGAACCAGGATATAAGAGAACGCGTACGGAGTTGCGGGACGTGTACCCGTGCCAAACCAGCCCAGATGACAAGATATGGTGCGCTGAGCTCGGAAGTAACAGATTTTCCAATGCAAAGGCTGTTTATTGATTTCTTCGGACCACTACCCCGGTCGAAAGTGGGATATACCTATATTTTGACAGCGATAGACGGATTTACTAAGTACGTTTGGATGATGGCCGCTAGAAGAGCGACGGCGGAGGTTACGGTGAAACTACTGGATGAGAATATCTTCCGTAATTTTGGGCTACCTTGTACTATAGTATCCGACAACGGGAGTCAGTTCCGGTCGGGGGCCTTCAGGGACATGTGCTTCGCGAGGGGCATCCATCATATTACTACTTCTCCTTATTACCCCAATCCGTCCCAAGTGGAAAGGTTCCACCGGAACCTGAAAAACGCGCTTATTGCGTATCATCACGCAAATCATAGGAGGTGGGATACGAACCTGACATGGCTACAACTCGCATTCAACACAGCTGAACATGCGAGCCATGAGAGAACCCCATTTGAACTCCTACTTGGGTATGAGCCGCTACAACCGATTAATCTCCAATGGGAGATATTCCCGGAAGACTGGGACGAGAAGCCCGTCCAGTCGTCAGTACACCGTTGGGCAGAGGCCCTGTAACGCCTAAAAAAGGCTCATGAAACCGTGTGCCGACGGTACAACAAAGGTAGGGAGCCAGTCCCATACAAGGTAGGGGATCGGGTAGTTTGGAAAATGCATAACATAAGCAAGGCGGGAGAAGGAGTTACCGCTAAACTTGACTTCAGGTGGTCTGCTCCGGCTGTTATTGAATGGTTTTTGACACCTGTTACGGTACAGTTAAGGGGGCTGGAGTCGGGTCAGCTCACCCGGAAAGCTCACGTCAGCCAATTGAAACCGTACCATGGTGCGATAGAATTTGAAGGAGAAGGGGTTTCCTCGGACTAGGGGATCTCCCCCTTGATTTGTAAAGCTTGTGATTTGGACATATTTTGGGCTTGTATAGTATACTCCGGTCCGTTGGCGTGTTTGGACGAAACGGGTCAGAGATGGATTTAGTTTTAAGGTTTAGTCAGTAAGTTTTCATATGTAATTACGATTATAAATTTGTATGTTCAGGTGATCACCATATTTTTGTGTTTTCTGTTCATGTTGGTATGCTATGTATTTGTATAGATTTAAGTATATTTTTGTAATTATTTTTTCACTGTATATTGAGGATTTTTTGAAAAGGGGGGGAGTGTGTACCGTCTACGTCACACCTTGTGGTTTAGTTGGAAGGTGTGCCGCTAGACGGCACCTCGCTCACTCTGTGGAGAGGTCAGACACAAAACGTCCCCCAAGTGGTAACATATAATAGGAGTAGACCGTTATAGGCAGTGACACATCGGCAATTAAAGGTATCGGGGAAATGTACCCAGCGGCAGCAAGAAAGGTACAGCCCTGAGTTGCCCACAAACTCGTACAATCGGATAGTCCCACGTCCATCAGACGTGTTTGCTTTAATCGAGAAGATTTTTTCCCTTATTCGTCCTTCAGACGCTATGTTTTCAGGTGAAGCCTTTAATTTTAATAGTACAATAAATACTTTTATTTATTTCAAGTGTTCTTCCATTAGCAATGGCAAAATGTCTAGGTTCAAAATATTTATCTTTTAGAGGAAGTAAGCTAGGTACATTTTGAATAAATTTTGAATTTATGAAGGAACAACTAGCTTCTGTATCAACAAGTGCAAAACATGTAATAGTATTTATATTGATTTCAATAACTGGATCCAAGGCACATGGTATGTTTTTGCGTTGCCCGACTAAGCCATTCCTTTGTCGGCGCCTTACTAGTTTTTTGCCCTACACTGACTTTTGTAATGACCCATTTGACCACAATTAAAGCATTTAATTGATGACATATCCTTCTTATGATTTAAATTACTTAAATTTTGACTATGAAATACATGTGGTTTAGTAGTATGCCTTTGGGGAGGTTTAATATAGTTGTAAGTTTTGGGTTTAGTGGAGCTTGTATTAAGTTTATTTTCCATAATGGGTGGAGGGTTGGAAATTAAATATTCCTGTTCGGCTAACATCGAACATTCAATTTGAGAAGCTAAACAATGTAAATCTGCCATTGAAGATGGCTGGGACACGAATACAAAATTTCGTCTCGTTAGGGGTGATACATTTTCAAGTATGGTTACAACAATCTCACTTTCTTCTAAATTGAGTTCAATAACTTTGGCGGCTTCTGAGATTGACATAATAAAACTACGAAAGGATTCCTGTGGTTTCTGAAATCTATTCACAAATTGAGTTTTCAAACTGGTGGGATTAAGGTACTCAGTATTCTATGTCTACAATTCTTCCAAGAAAGATTCTCATCTAAGCACTCGACTAAAAGTTACGTTAAATACCCACTTGTTTTACTCAGACATAAGGTAAGATATTCAAGTTCATTATCTATGTTTAAGTCACAAAATTTATTAATCTCTAAGAGAAATTTAAATATAATTTCATAATTTTGACCGTCACACGGTGGGGTCTTTTCTAAGAAACGTGATAATACTTTAGATTTAGTACTCTCAGTAATACTGTTATGTGTTATTTGAGAAGTGTTTTTATTATTTGCATGGTCATTGATAGGTAAGGTTTCCAAATCTTTATTTATTTCATTCAAACGTTTACTAATTTTATTAATCTGTTGAATTACGGGAGGAGGGGGGGCGTTAGTATTAAGTGACACACAGCTGGTTGAGAATTTAGGAAACTTAAAGTTACTCGCAGCTCACTGACTGAGGCGTCATTGGTGACTACCCATCCCCTCGCTCTAATTGCTGCAATCAGCTCAGCCTGTGATAGCTGTTGAATCAAGTTAGTTTACTCATTTGGCGGTTGTGTCTCCTCTAGCTCAATGTTTTCGAGTTCAGTGCTGACAGGATCTCTGCCGTCTATGTTGAGTTTAGGTTATTAGCATGAAAAAAAGTTATTAACAAGACATTGAAAGTTGTGCAGTTTCACCCGGGTTATTATTAAGGTGCATACATTTTATAAGTGTGAAATATGAACATATTTTATGACAGTGAAAGAATTAAATGGGTAACAAAAATAGATTTATTATACAATAACATAAAAGTTGATATCGGGTTACAATTGGTAAAAGAAAATAGAAAGTTGGACCCAAGAATAGTAACAGTGGTTGAAGTCCGTTAGAATAGGCAAAGGAAAGCTAGTAACTCTTAGATGAACAATATTACGTTTTACACTGGCAAATAAGATAGGGTTTAACAACTCCAAAGTTATAGGAACTTCCCTTGGCTCGGGAGGATACGTGTCCAAGACGACACGGCAACCGTCAAAGGACGTTACGAATACAGAGAGTATTGGATTCCAACACAGCCGGGCTAGCGCCTGACTTCCATCAGAAGGGTCTAAACAAAAAACATGGTGAATTAACTACAAATAAAGATGTGACAACAGATCCTATAATTTTAGAGTTATTAATCGAAGCTCGTCCTAGCAAGCTGGCTTAGCTTCTAATAAAATATTGTTTCAAATATTGTAAGAGGACGGACTGTCCATTTCATCAACAAATGGCTAAAAAGCAACCAGCTATCTACACTAAGTATTACTATGGCCGGTCCTTTCCCAGTGAGTATTGCCAGAGCATTCAATAGTACATTTATGTCATTACCCACTACCTGAGGTAAACATCAAGTTTAGAATACACCAACATTAAATACTAAATCATAAGCGCCAACTAAGGGGCGAAAGAAAGTACTATCTGTGCGGGCCACCATACTAACTTAGCCGTGTCCCGCACTTTGCGCACCCAAAATAATAACACAGAATAAAAAATGCCAACTAAAGTGCTGTGAGATATTGACCTAACTAGGTCCTCATGTAAAGGCGTTAGACAACTTGCTTGTAGCCATACAAACATTTAAACATATGAGCATGACGTCCGCGGCGTCATGTGATATCGTAAAGTCTTATGGACTTAGAGTGGAAGCATGAACTTGTGAAGAAGAGGACTCTCAAGCTACATCATTTGGATAAAGTAAAAATATGTAGTCAAAATTTTTGACTAACAGAAAATTAAATCAGCTATACTCAAAAACTAAACTTAGTCACTCTGACTAAAACACAGCGTCTGAAGGACGAGAAAAAACATCTTGACTAAAGCAAACACGTCTGATGGACGTGGGACTAATCTCATATCCACTTTTGACTAACAAATACTTACATAGTCATATGGACTAACTCAACAAGTCTGAAGGAGAGTGAGAGAATACTTGGATCAATAGACGGGATTCGCTCGGCATCGAGGTGGTGACCGTCATGGTCAGCAGTATCTTCTACAGGTGCTGGAGCAGAGTTTCCTTTTTCGAAGATATCCAAGTGATGAACTACAATCTGTGAACCTAGGAGTCCCCCGTTATATACTCATCTTGACTAGCAAATTGGGCAAAATAAACAAGAGAATAGGGTGGAAGGGGGAAGGGGTTTTGGAACGGTGGAGAAAGAGTTGCCAAGGAAGTCAGCTAGGGGCGTAGTGGTCATCGCTCGCTGCGTCGCTCGCGACGAACCAACGATGGTCTGGTCTTTCTTCAATTTTGAGTTCAAGAGGTTAGACGTGCGATGAAACTGCCACTCCTTGGCTTCCGCCATGCTAGCAGAACAGTTGGTGAAAGCATGGTGATCGTATCCGGGAACATCCACGTAATGTAAATAGAATCCAAACGATATTATTGTTAAATACATCAGTATAAATTGTCTTCTTCTGATTCCCTTATTGTAGTTTAGCATTTTGTGCGGATTACAGTTTGTAGATGTCATTTTGATTTAGGTGACATGCTACAAATGCACACAAACTTTATGATGAGCCCAAGATTTGTCCTGGTCTCCAAGTTTCATGCCAAAATACGCAAGATAAAGTTATCTTACATAGTCTGTAATGCTCCTCATGCGATTTTAATAACACTATATTCGCCGCATATGTAACAAATGTCATCTGGCAAATTTTCACAACGTCTCAAACTCGAAGCCATGTTTCACGAAACACACAGAGAAAAGCAATCGTTAAAATTGTTTCTGTGATGAAGTTTCCACTTGTCACTGTATACAGCGCACGCACGACACTACACATGAAAGAAAAATTGAGACGAGCTTAAATATTTTCTCGTCTACGAACACGCTTAGTACACGATCTTCTGGGCTAAAGAGAGATAAACTGAGTCCCTCATGAGGACATCTCTTTTATATCTTTTCTGATGACTCCAGAAAAGTCGAGAGAATTCAGTCTTAAGAAAGATAACACGTTCAGGATCAATCCAGATAAAGCTAGAAAAAATAAGTGACTGCCGATTACGCTCACTTAGCGAGCGTTTTTGCGAGGTCAGCGAACCAAGATAAAGAACTGAGATAAGGATTCGCACGACGCTATTGGTAGAGAGAGGTTGTGACGGGGAGGTGTCACAGAGGGGTATTCTATAGGTTTCACCACAGTAGAATGATGTTCAGGCAGGGAGGGAAGAAATTCAACGCCGAAATATTTTTTATGGTAAATGTTCATAAAAATCCAAGTAAAATTTAATTTTTCAAGAAAACGTGACGTGATGGAAATTTTTCATATTTTTTTTTGAAATCAGCACCAAAAAATACATAGCGCTCAGCTATCAATTCTCTTGTATTTTTTTCATCGCCGGCCTGTGTTATCAAACGATGAGAGTTTTTGAAGCCAGTGATGAGGAATAGTAATTTGTAAATCACCAACAGATTGGTCTATTACAACCTCTTACTGGAATTGTTTTACCTGGAGAAATAATCTAACATGCATTTTAATATCCGTTTGGAGATGTATTTAAAAAAATGTAAAATTGTAACAGTTCTTAAAATCATTGATGACATAGAAGGAAATGATGCTAGTAGCACCTAATAACTTTTAAAATTTTTGTGCTTATTTATGCCCCACAAAATGTTGTTGGATTGTTAATAGTTAATGTTGTGAATATTTTTGATATAATTAAAATAAAGGTTGTAAAGCACACATGTGGGCAAATTTCTACTAAGACGCCATATGTTTTATTTCCATTTATTATACGCCCATGGCATCATGTCCATTGACACTCTCCCATATAATAGTTTATTTAATGTTTATTTTTAAAAAGAAAAAAACAATATTTGTTATAGATTAAGGCAGGCTTTCCCTTAGATATTTTGGTAGTTTCCATGTCTGATTTATTCTGACTGAAATAACATGGTGTAATATTTTTTTAAGCTTATTAATAAACTATGTAATAAGTTTTACTCTATTTATAAGATTAAAAAAGACCCCAATTATTGTAAGATTGACTAGATTTATATGAGCTTCGGATAAATACTGACATGATTTTAGTAAACTTTCAACCATCACAAAAATCAGAACTATATATTAATTAACAATACATTAGAACTATTTAACTAACTATTCTTAATTTATTAAAATATTGACTATACTAAAGAGAATAATTAAACATCCAATGGATTGTAATTAAAAAAAATTGTATCCATGAATTGTTGTTATAAAAATGTAAATAATATTTAAATTAAGGTCAATTACATTTTTGCAAACAATTTGCATTTATCATACAAATTTCATAGCGGAAGAAAATTAACTCAAATTTTATTTTATATGAAAATGAAACACAAGTTATTTTACATAATTGTCTACTCACCTTACCTTCCTCGCCAAATTAAAAACAACCATATATTGGTTAGGAAGTGCTTTTAACATTTAAAACATTTTAACAAAAAAAATCTACCTATCATTATAAAATTTATAACAGGTAAATTGGTTTCAGCCAACGGGAAAACAATATTCTATTTTGTCGTTGGTAATTCAACCCTCCAAATTAGTTCCATGAGAAAGTGTGAAACGGAAGAAGATAGAAACATAATAATTGGAGACTGTCAGCCATTAGCAAAAAGTGAGAAAAATATGTATCATTTTACTGCTGGTGGCCATGTCTTCTAACACTTGAGACGGAGATTATTATAATCCAACCCGCCTCGGTGGCGTAGTTGGCTTACGCGCTAGTTGCGCTGGTGGCGTTGGGCCATACTGCCGTGGACGGGAAGAGGTTCGAATCTCAGTCACGTGAACTGGAAGGGGTGATTCCTAAATGATTTTCCCACTCTCCCTCCACGCAAATACAGACTTTCTCAAAATACAAACTTCCCAATTATTAATCCATTAGCGTAATTAGTACTTAAGCTATAGTCCAAACGGGTAGTAAGACGTGGTGCTAAATAAATAAAAATAAATAAAATTATAATTTGTATCATACGTGATAGTTACGCTAATGTGATAGTGATTATCAAGGTTGAATTTAGAAGAATTATACCCGCATTTGTATAGAGGGAAAGTGAATAACCATTTATGTAAAACCACAATCAGCACATCCCCAGGAGACTATAGCTCCAATCTCGCCATCATTGGCAATTCAGTCTATTACGGTAATGACGTGTTATACCAGGCAGCAACCGAAGATTCTCAAAACGTTTTGGGACACGATTACTCACGATCAAACAATCGGGTCAAGGCTTTATTAACTTGACAGCCGCCATATTGATATCACCTAATATTTTGTTTTTTCAATTAAAGATAATTTATTTCTCAATTTGGTTGCATCTTTAATTCCCTTGCACCTCTCGGGTGGAGATTATTGGGATTGCCGAAAACCCGAACTCGAGATTTTAATAGCTGTTATAGGATACTTTACAAGATGATAACTCTCATTTTGATGATATATCCACAACTATTTGAGATACGAAATATCTTATCATTGCAAAGTTGTTATAATATAAAAAAACATGTTAGTTTGAAATACGTTTTTATGAAACCATTAGTTTCTGAAATATTGTAAGATATTATACGGAAATTTTTATCTTCTTTGGTGTCTTTCTCAATACGTTTGTGTAACAATGTATATTATTTCATCTATGTTTTTTGATGGAATGTATTTAAAAGAATGTTATTTAGGTTAACATATTTTAAGAGTTTTGAGTAAATATCTCTATTATTAGGCAAAAGAGCTAGAAAATATTTTATCATTTATTTGAATTATATTAAACCAGTTTCCTTTGTCTCTATTCGATTGTTTTCTAAAGTATAAAATATAAAATCGTGTCGTCATGCGCCACCTGCTTCAAGCTGTATATTCTACATAAGTGAGCTGTTACCCGTGGGGGCTGCTACGCCAAAGGGGAGTTGGTTCAGGACTCGAGCTGGAAAGCAAACTTGAAAGGGTCCACTTCTAGAATTTAAATTTAGTAAATTTAGTTTTATAAAAAAAAAACTCCTTAGAATAGAAAATTACGGAGGGTTAGGAATAAATACCTAGGACTACTTATTATACCAATAAAACTCATATTATAACTAAGGTATTCTAATATTTGAAATTTAATTAAATATTTACAGTTAAAAAATCATGATAGCTCTCCCTAGAAAAACATTCACCACACGCCTCTAGTCTCAGATTTTTTCACGGTACCGGCACCATGGAATTTTTAAATGAATTCTATCATCAAGTAATATATTCCCATTACTTTGCAAATTATTTTAAATTGAATATATAGCCACCCACATGTCACATAAATTATTTTACAAATGACTCATAGCCACGGGAATCAAACACTATGACTTGAAATCAGTGCAACAATATTCTACCACTGAGCTATCCAGATATTGTCTAGTGCTTAGGGCCAGTTTCATAGTCAGATTTAGTGCGCCTCAAGTGCGGCGCTATACTAAATACAAGACGTCACCTACCTGAAATTGAATGGAATGGGCCAGTTTCATATGCGAAACTAGCCNCGCCTCAAGTGCGGCGCTATACTAAATACAAGACGTCACCTACCTGAAATTGAATGGAATGGGCCAGTTTCATATGCGAAACTAGCCCATTCCATTTTGGTCTAGGTAGGTGTGGTCCTGTATTTAGTATTGACTCGCACTTTAGGCGTACTAAATCTGACTATGAAACTGGCCCTTAGTGTCATTCTTCACTCATAGCCACCGGTCATCCAAGGTCAGCAACTTTGAGCTATCATTGAAACAATAGCCACCGGTGATCCAAGGTCAACAACTTTGAGCTATCATTGAAACAATAGCTACCGGTCATCCAAGGTCAACAGCTTTGAGCTATCATTGAAACAATAGCCACCGGTCATCCAAGGTCAACAACTTTGAGCTATCATTGAAACAATAGCCACCGGTGATCCAAGGTCAACAACTTTGAGCTATCATTGAAACAATAGCCACCGGTCATCCAAGATCAACAACTTTGAGCTATAATTGAAACAATAGCCACCGGTCATCCAAGGTCAACAACTTTGAGCTATAATTGAAACAATAGCTACCGGTGATCCAAGGTCAACAACTTTGAGCTATCATTGAAACAATAGCCACCGGTCATCCAAGATCAACAACTTTGAGCTATCATTGAAACAATAGCCACCGGTCATCCAAGGTCAACAACTTTGAGCTATCATTGAAACAATAGCCACCGGTCATCCAAGATCAACAACTTTGAGCTATCATTGAAACAATAGCCACCGGTCATCCAAGGTCAACAACTTTGAGCTATCATTGAAACAATAGCCACCGTTCATCCAAGGTCAACAACTTTGAGCTATAATTGAAACAATAGCTACCGGTGATCCAAGGTCAACAACTCTGAGCTATCATTGAAACAATAGCTACCGGTGATCCTAGGTCAACAACTTTGAGCTATCATTGAAACAATAGCTAGCGGTGATCCAAAGTCAACAACTTTGAGCTATAATTGAAACAATAGCTACCGGTCATCCAAGGTCAACAACTTTGAGCTATCATTGAAACAATAGCTACCGGTCATCCAAGGTCAACAACTTTGAGCTATCATTGAAACAATAGCCACCAGTGATCCAAGATCAGCTTTCTTTTGCCCTTCGTACAATATCGATTGTATATATTTAGTGAAGTACACTAATTTGATATTAAGTATTTAAAGGTTTAGGTTTTTAGCCCCCCATCTTACTTCCCATTCAGGTTATATGGTTATGTACTATTTATGCCGATAGATCTAGGGATTAAGAAGGTTACATTTATTGGAAGTGTACCTGCATTTTCGTGGAGGGAGAGTGGAAAACTATTTTGGAAAAACTACCCTCAGTTCACCTGACCAATATTTGAACCTCGATCTCCCCATCATCGGCAATCTAGTCTGATAAGATAGTAGCGTGTTAGACCACGTGGGCAACGAAGCAGGTTAGCGGTTAGATTGAAGTTGCTTATGATCATTGATTATACTCGTAATCAAACAACCTGCAAACGCGCGTATTGATACGAACATCACGTGCTGGAACTTCTTTCATCCCAAACGTTCTCAATCTTATTGTTGCCATGAATCTCAAACAAATTATTAAAAATTGACAGATGGAAGCTGAATAGAGAAGTGATCTCCTAGCTTATTTCAACAGAGTCTAGGAGATCACCGAAGACGTTGCTTGAGATATCCAACATAATATTTGACGCCGGTTTTAAATATTTGATTTAATTTATATACACAATTAAAGAAACAAAAATACAAAATTAAAGTATCTAGAGTTGAATGAAACTTAGGTTAAGTGTCCTAAGTCCCCTTTTGACCATCTGGGGGCATCTCTAGACAGTTTAAACTTAGATCGTGTACTTAGCTTAAGCAAAGAACCTTGACAGAATATTAAGTGAAATAGCAATTCTCTTTAAGATTATGAAGTTCCTAGTGACTTAAATTTCCATGTTACAATGGAACTATCATTTAGGATTAACGATGGGGGTATTTATTAAACCTAAACAATACCATGTCTAAAAGTTTGTTTCTTGTAATGTCAATAAGCCTTAGCACTTTCAAAAAATAAAGGTTATTTTGTGAATATGGCTAGTATAATAATGATTGTTTGTTATGTTTAACATCATCATTATTTTTTTCAATTATAAAAATATTTACAGGCATTTCATATATTATATTTTCTAATAAAAGTGGTGTCTATAGAAAGGGTGTATACTCTATGTACAACACTTTGAGATAATGAAAAATTGAGTGACTTCAATTCATTCGCAGACGAAAATAGTTCACATTCTATTTTTCAAGCATATTATTATAAAAATACAATCCAGCCTGTGACGTTCCTAAAAGAACAGTTGTCTAAGCTTTTCAGGAAATTATGAGAAATATATAATATAGATTTTTAAAATTAGAACATCCATCAGAGTCTAACGAAATAATATTATTTTTCTCGATGTATAAATAGCTTATGTTTCTTAAATTCTCAAATACATCATTTTTCAGCTTATCCAGATCATTGTAGTTAAAGCTAAGAAACTTGAGTTGGCGTAGCAAATCAATAACGCCTACTTATATGTATTTTATATTACTATTTAGTATTTTGTAACTATAGCATAGGGATATTGTACTGGTGTTCCAATAGTTGAGCACTTAATAAAGTTTATTTTGATTTGACAAATCCAAACCTAAGAGATTCCATAGTGTTTTAGATGTATAAGGTAAAGAAAAGGCTAATACATGGTTATTGAACTAACACACACAATTTAGCAGGTAAAAATCCTTAAAATAATGCTCTGTAATATTAGAGATACTCGTATTTCTAACGTTAAGAGCAATATTACTGCTCTGTAATATTGAAGATACTCGTATTTCTAACGTTAAGAGCGATATTACTGCTCGGATCAAGTCCAGACGGGAACAGTAGCTTCCTACATGGACTTTTCTCCCCTCTAAGTACAAACAAATGCACGGGTAAAAACAGACATAGGCGGGTTCCATCTTGTCATAAGGGCATGTGGATTCTAAAATTTGGATCGTCTTATTAAATTAAAGTACATTATTACTGGATATATCTTCTTGGTTGGTGTCAATGTCTAGTAACCGTGCTTTGTTTAGACTATTACTGAGCCAAGGAATGATGTCCTATCATTGCATATCTGTAATCTGTGTTCTAATCCTGGTCGGGTCTACTGAGGTTGATTTTTCCTTAATCGCTTACCAATCTCCTTCCAAGCAAATGCGGGTATATTACCTCTAATATTCTTCCTTCCTCATTCCTACCACATTAGAGCAGCTATCATATAATACATATCACCTTAACAGGTAGTAAAACGTTGTGATTTATAAAAAATGATGAATAAGGGTTGGTTTTATATTTAAATATTGTATTCCCATTAGACTTTTAAAATAAGTATTTTTAAGGACTTTATCCAACAAATTAGATCATTTAGGCCAACTTCCGGAAATACAGTTAAATAAAGTGACTTTAATCGCTGTACATCACTGATTATCACTGGGTAAACGGTTGTAATTTTATAACGAGCTATGCACTGTATGCTATGGTTTAGTTCTGCGTGGATATCAGCCCAGATCTACCTATTGTTTGCTACTACAGACCAGATATGATGATTTATCTAGTATTTTGAGTAAATCTCCCGCCAACAGCAAAGGATTGGGGTGTACCGTCGTATTGATCTCGAGATGGAAAACAACTCTCGAGAAGAAATTGAACACGAAGGGAGTGAAACTTGTGAGAAAAGCTGCTGTGTAAAGTTTCCGGAGAGGTCCAACTTGGTGAAGGAGGCACAATGGGAGGAAAGTGATCTGCAATGCTAAGTGGAGCTATTGATGAGGCCTGGAACAATGAATACTCAACATCCGGCGGAAACACCTTCCTTGCTTCGAGACATTTACATTCTGCGAGGCTGTGACGAGAGTCTCCGTTAGTGGATTCTGTCTGTCTTTCTGTCCGTCTGTCTGTCTATCTAGCTCTTGTGGGAGAACCTAAGAGGTTTGATGGAGTTTGATCAACCTAAATAAATAGATGTTATTTGGATATGGCATTTGTTAAAATTCTAGCTTTAAATTTAAGGGTAGGTAACGAAAATAAGTGAGTTTTGAAAATTTGATATCTTTAAAAATGGGATTAGACGTTTTGGTTTCAAAGAAATAATATCTGGCCAAGGATTGAAATAAAAAATACACCGTATACTGTTTTAATGGAGGAAATTATGATTGGGGTACTTTAATGATTACTAATTTTTGGTTGTTTAAATTTTTTGAAAAGATTATTTATTTTTTGTTTAAAATGGGTATTTGGGGAGAGTTTTACATGATTAACAGTAATTAATGTTTGTTTAACTAAGAAAAGATAATTTGAGGTTAGTTTACTGATGACTGATCTTTGAAACTCTCGTAACAATTTATGATACATTACTGAAGGCAGTATTTTACTTTTTTGGTTCTAATTATTTACTAATAATTAATTTAAAAAATATTATAAATATCGTAAAAGAGTGCATTAGAAATCTGTTCAAAAGAATTAGGATTAAATCTACTGTTGATCTATTTGGAAAACATTATTGATTAAAAGTAAAAACACTTGTTTTTTATTGACTATCAAACCTTGATATAATCATGTCATGAAAAAATAATAAAGTTAAATAAAAAAAAGTTTTATCTAAAATTCACAGTTGAAAGTGAGATACCAACTGTACTGTACGTATTGACAGGATACAGCCGTCATCTCTACGTATTGACAGGATACAGCCGTCATCTCTACGTATTGACATGATACAGTCGTCATCTCTACGTATTGACATGATACAGCCGTCATCTCTACGTATTAACAGGATACAGTCGTCATATCTACGTATTGACAGGATACAGCCGTCACCTCTACATATTGACATTATACAGCCGTCATCTCTACGTATTGACAGGATACAGCCGTCATCTCTACGTATTGACAGGATACAGCCGTCATATCTACGTATTGACATGATACAGCCGTCATCTCTACGTATTGACAGGATACAGTCGTCATCTCTACGTATTGACATGATACAGCCGTCATCTCTACGTATTGACATGATACAGCCGTCACCTCTACGTATTGACAGGATACAGTCGTCATCTCTACGTATTGACATGATACAGCCGTCACCTCTACGTATTGACATGATACAATCAAATGTACATATGGACAGAATACAGTCAATTGTCACTGTACAAGAACAACGTGCAGTTCTACAGCTCCACGGGTAAAGATGTTCCAGTATCTTCTGGAAGTTGGGTCTTTCAATTTCCCTAGGTCACTCTTGGAGCACAGCATACGCATCAATATTATTAGTATCCGTCAATGATTCATATTGATAATAGGTTTAACTGTAAAGTAGTTACAGAATATGAACAATATGTACGCCTACTAGCTTTATATCATTTCTAAACATTTAATACTAAGTGATAAAATTTATTCATCATACATTTAAAAAATTGAATTCCTGAGTTTGGCTTAATTTCCCATCAATTTGTGTTAGCCTTACTGATGGTGTGTCTGAGCCGTACTGGATAACTGGAGTCAAGTCACTATCAACCGAACTGGTTGGTCGGCATATACTGTAAATATAAGTGTTTTCTCCTTCTCCTTCTAGACGAATGTTGAAGTTTATAGAATATCAAGCACCAGCTCACTATGTGTTAAAAATACTACAGTGAAGGGTCACATCTGAGAAGTTTCTTTTAATTTATTGCAAGTTATTAATTTAATAACACGTGTATAATCCCCCATTTGTTTTGCGAGGTAGTGTTAAAATATCTGATAATAGCATATTTTTTTCTTCAAATTGGAAACTTTTTTATTTGAAGCAATGTTGTATTTTGATTAATTAATTATCCAAGCTATTTTAGTTAATAATTACGGTTATAGCCGCATGTAAATGTCAATTAAAGTGAATGAAAATGTTGAAAAATGTGTGCTTTAAATATTGTGCCAAATCATGTTCTTAACTATTGATAAATTCATGTGGCTAAGCCAGAACACGCGTGTGTGTTGCCTTAACTAGAACATATTGAGAACTGACTTTTGTCGAGGAAATATCATAAGCTAGGTACACAAATCTCAACAATATGAAAAATTCCTAAATATAACTTTTTTATTATTATTATTTAGCACTGCATCTTACTACCCGTTCAGTGTATACGCTTCAGTACTAGTTACGCTAATGGATTAAGAATTGGGAGGGTTGAACTTAGAGGAGGTGAAGCCTCATTTGCTTGGAGAGAGAGAGGAAAACCATTTAGGAATAACCACCTCCAGTTCACCCGACCTATATTCGAACCTCGATCTCACCAGCCTCGGCCCTCAAGCTCAACACGAAACTAGCGCGTTAGACAAATACGCCACTGAGGTGGGTCCTAAATTTAAGATTCCAAAATGTGTATACAGGGTGTTTCAGTGAAAGCGTGCAAAAATTAAACAGAACATAGGGGATGCTCCACCGAACATTTTGAGATAGGTAACATGTGGTTTGGACCTAAACACGTGGGGAAGAGCCTTAAGGCTATTTCGTATGGGTATATCTCATATCACTTGTGAATGAGACCCCCAATGGACACAGACTTGGAATTGGTTGCCAGGATTGTATGAGACCCCAATGGACACAGACTTGTAATTGGTTTCCAGGATTGTATGAGACCCCAGTGGACACAGACTTGGAATTGGTTGCCAGGATTGTATGAGACCCCAATGGACACAGACTTGTAATTGGTTGCCAGGATTGTATGAGACCCCAGTGGCCACAGACTTGGAATTGGTTGCCAGGATTGTCGTCGCATGAGATGTGATTCGCAACACGTGTAGGATATTTGAACGGGTGCGGCAGAATCTCGTACACCGATGCATTGGTGTTGGTGGCCGTCATTTTGAGCAACTGTTGTCTAAGTTACGAAATGGTAGCTTTCCTCCGGTTTGTCGATGATATGGTATACTGTACAGTAGGGTGGAATGAAAACAGGGGCTAAAACACTTTTTTTTAAACTAAGTTTTCTAATAGGGTGCAAAAGTTGCCTTTTAGGATCAGTTTTAATGCTGCAAAATTTTGAAGCTCTATGAAAATATTTTGAGGTGCCGCACGGTCCTTAAAAAATGAACTTTTAAGTAAAAAACCCAGATTTTCAAAAATTGTTTTTGGACAATAATTTTTATTTTAAACACTTTAAATAATATTGATGACAAATATAAAAGCATATTTTTCATTTAAACCGATGAAAGTTTTCCAGGAAAATATTTATTTGAGTGCAATATATTTGTTAATATATCAAATTTTTGTGATTTTTTATGAAATTTCGATGAATACAATTATACTAACCAAAACAGATATAAATATATTACTTGGGGATATATATGTGCTATAAAAGCAACATACATTCACCACAGGATAAAATTTGTCACTGTATATAAGTATATTATATTAAAAATATTCAATAGAATAAGAAAAAATGTCCAACAGAATAAGAAAAAATGTCATTAACCTTTTTTGTTAAAGAATAACATTGTCATTTTACTTTTATATTGAAATGTTCCTTAGTTTCAAATATTGGTATCAATTTTTGCGATTCTATTTTTTGTTTTAAAAATCTATCTCTTGTGAGGCCCCACATACGGCCAATGATGATTCAGTAACTAAATTCACTATCCTTTTAACTGCTTGCGTATGACATGGATAAAGGGGAAAGTTTACTGGTGGAAGGTCTTTATTAGCTTGTGCTTTACCAGTGATAGTCACAATTCCATCACATCCTACAGTAGTTATGTCTATGGGTCGGTTATTAACATTATAAAACAACACAATGCTATCCTTAATATCCTAGAACGCGGTGCCACATATCCCAAATAGTTTGATCCAGGCTCTTCATGTTCTTCTACAACGGTTTTCCTGTGATATTTGCTCCCTATCTTTTCCTGTACTAAAGTTTTGTCTCGCCTTCCGTCAAAATAAAGTCCTTTTTTATTTGTTGTAGTGCTTTCATTATGGCCTTCTGTGCAGTTTTTTCTATTCTTTGACCTTTCTCTTCTAATCTTCATTCTAACATTAACTTTACTTTTGTTCTCTTCAATAATGAGGCCACCTTCCTGAAGAACTGCACTTGCAATTGCTGCGTCAGCTCTATTAGAAACACCAGTTCGATCACATACAAAATTTACAGAAGGAAATTTCATGCGTATTTGCGAACTTAGTTTTGCAATCTGATAAGATTTTGAAGCCACAACATCATTTGCTTCTAATTTCATGTATTCTTCATATTCTTTATTTTTCTCATCTAAAACACATCTTCCATCTATTCCATTCTTTTTCAGTAATTTTTGTTCCTTATAATTTATTTCTCTGACCAATACTTTGGTTTTTTTTAATGCTAGATTTCCAGATACTGCAACATCAACTACACTAATAACAATTTTTTTCAAGTCGTTCTTTGGTCTTTTAAAATTATTTGCTCTAAATTTGGAACTTTCTTTTCTTTCTCACATTTACAAAGAGCAAAATTTAGACATTTGTAGGCAGCGATGTCAAAAAGAAGTTTACTCTCATCATTAAACAAAATCAAATTTGATTCAAAAGCTTTAGTTACCTTTCTATTTTTTGATCTGAAAATATTTCTCTACCTATCATGATATTTTCTAATAATCTGCAAGATATGAGTGTGGGATACGACAGGAATAGAAGCTCTTGACCACAACTTTTCAATTTTTTCTACCAATATTTCTGATATTTCACTTGCGGTAGGTTCCTTATAAGCACTCTCTGTTTTTAGATCATGCCTTATATTAAGATAACACTCCATTACTTCTTTATAGGTCAGCAGTAATATTTTACTAAGGTCTTTAATATAGTCAAAAATGGAACACTAGTGCATTGGCCGAGTCTGTACTGTTTTTGACATTACCATTTTTACTTTACTGTTACAAGATATACACAAAAGAAAATAACACTATTGTCTATAAAACCCGAACAGTTAGTAACACACAGTGCTAAATTAATAATAAAAAACTATAGTCTATAGCACAAAAAGAAAAACTATATGAAAAAACCACTCAAATGAGACTGTTTCACATTGGAATTGTAGTACCACATCACAAGATGAAGCTCAGAAAGCCACCGACTGGAGTGGAGCTTGGAGTTACCCCTCCCTGCCTACTAAGCGGAGCTTGTCACAGCTTGTTCAAGGTCACGCTATACTTCAGCTATGCTACTACTTGTCACGTTCTGTCTAATATTGATGGAACGAAGAATATCACAGTTAAATGTTTAAGTAAAAATAAATTAATAACCAAAACTTTCAAAAATGTAAAAGATGTGCAAAAACCACAAAAAGTAAAAATTTCAACCTGTTCGTGGCACCTCAAAAAATTATTTGTTTGATTTGATTTTTTTGTCAATTGACAACAATAGTCAAACGTTTATTTTTATCTTTATTAGAAATTTTTATTCAAAAAATTATTGTCTTCAGAAATGTACCAAAAAAATGAAAAAAATCATAAATGTATTAAACTTCAATCCGTTTGCGGCACCTCAAAAACTTTTCTGATTGCTTTGATGTTTTAGTCAGTTCATTACATTAGTAAAAGGCAAGTTTATATCGCTATTAGACATTTGAATTTTAAAAAACATTTTTTCATTCCACCCTACTGTACAGTACTACCTGTACGTAATGTTACAACTAAATGTAAATAACTTAAACGTAATAATTAGCTGTACATAGACCAGACATCAGTAACTGTGTTAGACATGTTTAAGCCCATATCCCACTTATATCAAAGACCACACGTTCGGTAGAAAAATAAAAATAGAATAATATTTTATATCTGTTAAAATGATTGCACTAGTGTTAGCTTTCTCTACACAATATATGTGAAATGTTTTTGTGCTCTTACTTAAACACCAGAATAATGAATGTTACCTTCTCTCGTACGCTTTCCTGTAGCAGGGATAATTCCAGGTGTGGAACCCATTAATATACAGAAATAGAATTAATGGTATATAAGATAAATATGTTTGTAGAAAAAAACTATTCTAGTCACGGTGACGTCACTTAGAAGACTGTAATCCCCTTCTTGAAATAAACCATAACACTTTAAAAATTGACCCATGACTCTGAAATTTAATACTTTGATTCTTCATAAAAATGAATTTGTAGTCTATAGTACAATAGTATTTTCCAAAGACGTATTGTAAACAAAGTTCCGCAACTGTTACTGTGAGTCTAAGAGCCAATACTTGCTTATTAAACATTTAGTACTAAACTATAGTATCAAACTTCGCTCAGTACCAACAACTGAAGAATGTGACTTGGTCGCGGGCTGTATAAACGTTTTACATTAAGAATAATGCGGGAATATTCTATTCATATTTAAATATTAACATGATGAGTCTAGACAATCATAGTAGTCAGTGGAAAATTCCTTTATTGGATAACCTTTTAACTTTAAAATTGTCAAGTAATTTTAATATGAATATTAAGACTTTGGTAATTTAATTCCAACCCGTATCAATGGCCGCACGCTTTGATGCGTCACCCCATGTAGTACATGGGTGCCGATGATGGGGAGATCGGTGTTCGATTACCTGTAGGGTGTATTGAGGATACCTTTCTTTAATTTGTTTCCCAATTTCTCTCCACACAAATGTGAGTACACTTACTCTAAATCTAACCTTCCTCAATCTAACTAACTAGTGTTATTAGCACGTACTATGTGATAGGTTCGAACGGATAGTGAGACGTAATGATCACTTTCTATACAATGTAATCGTGAAATGTTTAACCTCGACTGTGCCTCCCAGCTCCAAGACTGGCTCTTACAACTAGGTTTGTCATCGTGAATGTCTGTTTGATTGTCTTTGAGAGCTATATTTAACCTCTACTGTGCCTCCCAGCTCCAAGACTGGCTCTTACAACTAGGTTTGTCATCGTGAATGTTTGACTGTCCCTGGGGTTAGAGAAGGGATGGTTGTATGGATTGTGTTCAAACTTGATATTTAATTACATCGATAAATCGTAATTTTAATTATAGCCTTAAAAATAACCTTCGGGGGCTGGTGCTAATAGATTAACATGAGGACTGGTGCTAATAAATTAACATGAGGACTGATGCTAATAGATTAACATGAGGACTGATGCTAATAGATTAACATGAGGACTGGTGCGGTTGCACTTTTACATTATCATTTAATGTTCTAAATCATAGTAAAACATATACTTTAGTAAATAATATTATTTTTTAAATTTTATTCAAAAAATAAATAAAATTACGATAGTGTCAAACTGTCAGTAAAATATAGTTTACTATCATTCGAAAAAAAAATCAGTACGTTCAGTTGATAAAATACAAAACTACATTACGTAAAGCTTTGTAAACTAATTTACAAAATACCTTACAATCATAAGGTATAAGTCTCAATTAGAACGTATTTTGAACAAGAAAAATCGTTTCGAACAAGAATATTTCAAAAACTTAAATTTTTGTCTAGAAAGAATTTTCTTCCGTGTCCTTCCTTCAATTCATGTTTCTATGTATGATAGCAACCACACGTGAATAGCAAATACATCAAACTAAACCATTGTGATACAACTTGCACGAACTATGCAATGTAAACATACGGTAACAATGAGCCAGACTTATGGCATCATGACTGGTGCCGTTGCGTATTCACAACATGACACCAGTTAAAACTCACTCAGAGATCTCAGAAAATAAACATTTTTTGAATGTGTGGTGATATCATAATACTTAGAAAAAACTAATTTAGGAATAATTGGGGGGATCCGACCTAATTACATGTAATTATCAAACAATTACACCTGATGCGAAATGTAACAGAACCAGTAACAGAAGTTTAAGTCTCGTTTAGTGACGACTAATTTTATAAAATTCAAAATGTTTTGAAAATGAATTAACATTTATTTTTTCGAAATTCATTGTTGAGTTAGATTTTGAATAGTTAACTCTATGTAGGTACTTGATTTTTGGAGAATCAAATAGTTGAGGGTAATTTATTTTATCCAATTTTAGAGATATTACAATAGACTAAATGAAAAAGTATTTATGATTGTGTGATTGTACTTATTTGAGGAGATATGACATGAAATGGTTAAAGGAAAGTGTTCCTCACAAGATATTGCGTGAGCAACGTCACTTAATCATGACGTGGTTTCTTTTCCTCCACACATCCACATATATTGAAACAACTTCATCAGCCCTTCCTCTCCACCGTCCCTTGATTTACAGGAGCAGTTTCACGAGACTTAGCAAGAGCTAGATGAATCGGATTCAATTTTCGTGAGAAGGAAACCCTGGCCGGAATACAAGCGACAGATGCACATAACGCTGGAAATATCATAGAGCAACACGGTCGTAAATCATGCAGGTGATTGCTGGATCAAACTTGAGAAATATTTGTTCGAAATTCTCAAGATTAACTTAAAAGTATTTAGATGTTAATGTTAATTTAAATAAATAGTTATATTTCTTTACAAATAAATCTTTCATTACAAATTATCCAGTAACAAATATAATAAATAAATTGTTCGACCCTAAGATACAACATTTTATAAATATCATTAATTTTAGTTTGGAGGCAAATGATAGAAAATCGGTGTTGAGTGAACCTACACCTAGGTAGATCTAAGATTTCTTCATAAACACTAACCTATCATATTGTTATTGTCAAAAAAAATCTTCATATATAAATCTAAAGAAAAATGTTCTAATAATTTATACATAAATTTCAATTTTTTAAAAACAGTTAGTTATAAAATAACCTAAATTTTATTTATCATAATATATTTTTATTTATTATAAAGACAAATCACACATACCCACTTTGAATTAAATATTAAAGGCTATTTTTCGAACTACAACTTTCTAAAATGATTCATAGTAAACTAAATTAATTTTTTTTTCCAAAAACATAGATTATTACTTATAAGTTATAACGTAATATAATTCCCAGATATAGATTTTAAACCAAATGATTAGGATTTTTCTTTTAAATATATTGAGTTAAAAAAATATTCAGTGAACTGTAATAAAAAAGAATATTTTCCTGGAGTATACACTTTTATTATTTACTTACTATATTAATAATTCCAATTTTACTGTTGTTAGGGTGACCTGGTGGTCTAGGGGTAAGGTGTCAGACTTCTGTGCTGGGGGTCCGGGGCTCAATCCTCGGTCCCGGCACAGATTTATCTGATTGCCAAACCCTTCCTTCACCTCTGACAAGACGTGTATTAATCACAACTTGTGAATGTGAGGAATGCCAGGCCTCCACCGTGGTTCGGATTCCACGTTAAACTGTAGGTCCACCATTTCATCCCATAATCACCCTACCATTACACATTAGCGTGCGTATAACCCGAACGGGTAGTAAGACGCGGTGCTAATAATAATAATAATAATAATAATAATAATAATAATAATAATACTGTTGTTAAGTGAAACTACATTTACTTTTTTCCTCGTTATTTGACCAAAAATATAGTTAAACATCCTTAACCCGGACATTTTCCAATAAAAATTTAACCAACTATGCTGAATATTAAATTTACACCCATTATTATGAAATTATTTATTAATATAATTGCTTTATTTTATCAAAAATTTAATTTTTAATATGTTTTCATGAGAATGGTAAACAGTATATGGTTGGTTACCTTATAGTCCTTTCTCTTGCCATATCTTGAGCACCTATTCACCAGTAGAGTTGTATTAATAAACCTATTAACTATGTATTCCTCTCAAAGGCATATAGAGGCCGTTAAGAGGGAGATCAGTAAAACCGTTTATAATAAACACCTTCGGTTCCGCCTCCCATAATTGTATCTTTGACCTCCCCGAAACTGGAAACCCAGATTAGATGAGCCTTACACATAGACCACCTGCCCACATATCAATTATGACAAACAATGAAAGCTGTGATCACCCTTTTAGGGACTGCAGCTTTTTGCGCTGAATAAATATACTTAAAGAACACGCATACAAATGGACTAAAGTATATTATACGGTTAATTGAAATAAAAAAAGTTTCATATCTTATTGCTAGTAAGCACACATTGCCCGTCACTCTCATTAAACTAAAGAGAGAGAATCGTAAAAACTTGGGTGTATTGGAAAGTGTTCCTAGAAAGTTAAACCAACAAAGTAGAGCTTGATTTAACATCACAACTTTTTACACTGGTTGGATATAATTGCAATTCAACTTATTTTATATTATTTATTAAATCATTGTTAAGTTTAAATTGTTTTTTTAATTTGTATTTGTTTGATAGAACAGTTGGTGTATTTAGAGCTAGGCCTAGTTGTATTTTAGAAGAAAGATTAAGTAGCACCTAAACTGTATATATAAAACTAAGAAATTCAATATCCAGCTACTAACACTTTTAAAATTCTTGCTTGAACTAGCTATGGCAATCCAAAACCAATTATGCCACAAAAAAAAATGGCACCTTGAATCAAAACACAACTTAATCCCAAACTGAGTGCACCAACGAACGCAATCCATTTACAACATAATTTTGGTCTTAGAACGATAATAATATTAAGTGACACGAATTGAAAGACATTTTTACATACACATGTTGGGAAAAGGAAAATAACAGTTTTTTTAAGAGTTTAAATGAAATAATAACCTGCTTCGATGGTCGCGTGGTCTAAAGCGCAACACTCGCAGTAGACTACACTGCTGATGACGGGGAGAGCAAGGTTCAAATCTCAGTCAGGTGTACTGGTGGTGGTTTTACTAAGATTTTTTCATTTTTCCTCCATGAAAATGCAGGTACACTCCCTATAAATATAACTTTCATCATTCATAACATCATTAGCATAATTAGTACATAAGCGTATAACCCAGACGGTTAGTAAGACGCGGAGATAAAATAAATAAATAATATCTCTAATATGGAAACATATAGAGAGCTATAGGATATGGTTCACCAAGCTGTGCCACCAGAAGTTGTTTATGTTCATGATCATGTCACTCCTGTGTAGGTGATAGCTAGGATATGGTTCACCAAGCTGTGCCACCAGAAGTTGTTTATGTTCATGCTCATGTCACTCCTGTGTAGGCGATAGCTTAGCCTTCGATATTCAGCTATGTAATAACAACGCTGTGGATCTCCTTTAAGGTTATTTTAATTTTTTGTGTTTTTTAATATCATACTTTTTTTGTCTGCCTCAACTAAATTAAAATAGTATACCATAGTGAAAAAGTTTTTTTCTCTTAGCCTAGCAATTTTAATGTCCCCCACCCCCATAGTTAGTAAATTTCCCAGGATTCTATTTTGAAATACAAAAATTTTCAACTTTTATGTATCTAAAAATCAAACTGAAAAGTAGATTTTCTAATAGATTCTTTTGGTAATGTTTAGTGGTCCTTTTAACTTCCTTCCAAATTTAAGTTTTTTATTGCATCGAGAAAAAATATTTTGTATTCATTTTGGAAGTTTTAAACCCCTTATCCCCACCCTATTTATCCAACTACCACTTAAAAATGTCAAATTTTAAGATTTGGTTGTTCATCTGAAGATGTTCTTTCAACTGCCTGCCAAATTTATATTTTCCAACATCTACAGAAGTTATTTTTCTGTTTATCGCCCCTCCCTCTCTTCGATTATTTCTATCAGTGAAATTTAAAATTTAAAGTTTTTAGATTTTAATGGTTATTTAGAGTGGTCTATTTACTTGTCTGGCCTATTTTATTTTTATACCTCATATAAAAAGCTTTTCTAATTATATCTTCCCTATTTCCCAGTGCCCTATTTTGAAATTTCCAGGTTTTAGATTTTTCTGATTGTATTGGAAAATTCCTCTAACTTCCTGTCAATTTTAAGTTTTTCATTTCATCTGAAATGGGATTATCCTTTTCTGTACGCACACACACTCACACACCCACACACATATTAACTTTCAGCTTCATTTATAATTATAGTATCGAAAACATTTCAATAGAATAGAATAACGATTCACTTTGTTGAGAAGACTACTAGCAATCCTGGCGGGGAGGTATTATCTTATATATAAACAACTATAATATTTGCTGGTATGGCTACTTCTCGGTATATATAAATACACTCCAGTGTCAGGAGAGCAGGATCATGAGAGTTCTTGTCCGAAATAACAAAGTCCTGCTGTTACCCAAGGTATGATGGAGGGGGGAGGGGGGGCACTATGCCCTGTTGCCCCATCTGTTACAATGCGACATAACGTACAGATGCAGGGGGAGGAAACATCCGACATTTGATTGGTTCGCTTTCACCAATTCTCGGCATTGTTAGTTTGTCTGTATTATAACCATGATCCAGCGCGTCTTACTACCCGTCTTAATATATACTAATTTAACTACACCTATTGTGTGTGTGGAGAAAGAAAGTTGAGTTTATTGGAAATGTTTCACAATTTGCGTTCTAGGAGAACGGGAAGATATTAAGGAGAAAAAAAGCCTCAGTGTACCTGGTTTGGATATTTACCTTAATAGCCTCACTACCAGTAGGCCTAACCCAGACGAGATGAGCAAACGGATTAGTCCACGTGTCCATCGATGCAGACTATTATTAATAGTCTTATTCTTGTGGTATTTTTGTACATTCAATCTATAAAAACAATATAGTTCTTGTGCGATGTATTTGGTTAGACGTTCTTTTCATCCTCCGCAGTGCTGGAAACACGGAAGTAATGTCTGCTTGTCTAGTCTAGTTTCCCAGTGACGAGTAGGTTGGGGTTTAAATCTCGGCTCTCACTGTTCTTCCAAGTAAAGTCGGTATTCCTCCATTAAAACTTTACACCAATAATGTTTACAGCGTTTGCAGGAATAAGATTCGGACGGGTGCTACGCTGTGGTAGACACAGCAACTATATGTCCATCCTGGCATTGATGTGCCCAAATACTATGGCGTCAACTTATTCAAGGATTGTTTTTAGGGGATAGAGAGGCTGGGATTAGAATTTAGGTCTGGTGAACTGATGGAAAATTTTCATCAATTATTTACCACTCTACTTGGACGCAAATGAGGATACATTTCTTTCAACACTCTACCTTCCATATCCACATTCCATTCGCGTAGTTAATGTATGTGTATAGCAAGAATGGGAAAAAAAAACCTAATAAACCTAATAAAAGTAGTGTTGATATTACGAGCAGGTAGTCACGTGGTGCAAAAAAAAAATGGCGGAAATATTTGATAATAACTGTCCTACTCTGTTACTACAGCTGACTTATACCACTAATATATTAAATATAGCCACGTGATACGGGCATCGAACGTGAATGTTTGGTTGAAGAGCTTGATAAGTGTTTACATCTTATTCTGCTATGCATGTTTCCCATTTCAATGTTACTGTAGCTCGTCTGTAGGGCCCCACTCATGTGATTCAAAGTGAGCCTTTTAGCGGTATTTACCTTGAGTTACCAAAACCCCTCTCTCATATAATTGAGGAACTCCTAGATGTACGTTCTGAACGCTAGATTGTCCTCACGAACGTTGAAACGTAGCACACTTCCTGGGGACCTCTCTTAGTTTGATAAAGCTCCTGTCCTCACTATAAGTGAGACATTTCAGCATTATTTTCTACTAACAGAATAGATTGACAAAGATACAATATGTTGTTTAGTTTATTATTTTTCAACCTGACAGTTTTTAGAAAAACAACTAAAAGAACTAGCCTTAAAATAGATTAACCCCACTCAACAGGCTTGGATTTTTTTTAATAATGCGAAGCCTTTATACAATTATTTTCATAGTATACATTTTGGTGGGATACTTTTTTGTTGGCGAATCCTTCCCTGAAACCCATGGGGTTTGCAATTATTGTCTAAAAATAACTCGGCTTTACGACACATTCACTAATGTTGTGACCTTTTCAGGGGCTTTTAATTAAACTGAAATATGGAAATTGGATATTTCCCTTCACTTTTGATTCATGCACAAAGGGAAAATAATTTGGTTTAAAAAGCATAAAATGAAATTGTTTGAATTTTAATATATTAATTTATTGAAAGCTCTGTTAAAGAAACAATTTACATCACTGGGCAAATAAGGAGGAAAGGTATAATGTAAAATAAATAGATGGACATTTTAATAGTGGAGGATTGATAAACTCTAAAATAAAATCACTCTTAGTTCGTTCGTCCGAGACTCGAGCTCCCTTGTCCACGTCACTGGTAATCCAAACTAATGTTAGAGTGACGCGTTAAACCATGTGAGTACGTCTTTAAAAGACTGTCACATAAAATATTTATTTAATTCGCTTAAAGATTTATTTAGTTTATGAATAGTTTAAATTTATAAAATGTAAAGCTGTAAAACTAGTTTATATTGCATTTATTATTCCGTCTTCTAAAGCTACCTGAACTTTCATTTAAATAAATAGGCATATTTTTTTCTCTATACAAGAATAACATTATTTTTACGATCATTCATTATGCTTTTTCCTATTTCTTTACCTTCTTTAAATACCTTATAAAAATTAGAACATCTCTATAAACATGACTAATTATTCAAAATAAAACATCTGTTATTCCTTCTGCCTCAGCAGCAGCATCGCTTGTTAAACCAGGTCAATAAATCTTAAATTTCTGGAATGTAAGCAGCTATTATTGATGAAGGTACTTTAAAGGTGGATTTTAAAGGGGTGCAGTGGCAAAATATCGTGTACGCATGCGCAGACACGTTGCATTTGAATAACAGCTAGTCGTTGTATTGGGGAGTCACTGCTAAGTCCATGACCTCCAACTCTCTATTAGCGATGGGCATCGAATATACTCAGTAACAATGGTGTAAAAAACCTCATCTGAAAAACAACAATGTTATAGAATAATAATATTATTATTATTAATAATAATAATTATTATTATTAATTAATTATTATTATTGGTATTAATAATTATTATTATTTATTATTATTATTATTATTATTATTATTATTATTATTATTATTATTATTACCGCGTTTTACTATCCGTTCGGGTTATACACACTTACGCTAATGTGTAATGGTAGGGTGATTGTGAGATGAAATGGAGGACCTACAGTTTAACGTGGAATCCGAACCACGGTGGAGGAGGCTGAAAGCCTGACCTCCTTTGAGCGATGGAGGTCTGGCAAAGTTGGGGGATTTCCCAGCTGTCCAGTGATGACAGGGTTGACAGCAGGCATGGGGTCATAGGTCAATGGTCCACTGCGCATGTAAAATACGTGGCTACGCTTGAAGCTTGAAAGACACAGTCATGCTGGGTTAGACAACTGAATGCCGGATCCTGTTACGGCAGTTGAGTTTCCACCTTGAAAAGTCACTGACTGGTGTAACGTGTCAGTATAGGGATGTATGTTGTCCCTAATTTGCCGTCAAGTAAACGTTTCTAAGCTGTTCAGTCTATTCTCATTGTGACAGCAAGGTAGAGGTGTGGAGAAGTAATAAAAAGCTCTCGACTCCCTCTTCCCAGCGCAGTAGGCCTTCACCCACAACAAAGCCATGAGAAAAATTTATAATCCTAATAGAAATAGAAAAACAGGAGAATGGAGAAAGTTACATAACTAAGAACTTGATGGTGTGTATGTATCCCCAAATAAATTGATGATAGTTATGGTATGCTAAGGAAGTGGGGTGAGATCTGGAGGTGTTTATGGGTGTACAGATACATTTTGCTAGGAAACTGGAATGTGCACAACCCCTTCATTGACCGATGTGTTTTGGGGAGGATAATGTGAAAAGATCTATAGCAAGTGTGAACAAAGAAGACTATGTATTCTGCTATAGTGCTCACCTGACATGCTAAGCTTTAGACCAAAATGTTCGTACTCCTACTCATATATATGAAATGTTGTCTAGCCATCCTCCCTTATATGTGTAATAGTAGCGTGTGTTTGGTCTATTTAATGCAATCTGTTTGAAAATGAAAATATTGCATTTGGATGTCGTGGAAAATTGCCAAGGCAAGCAGAGTTATTTTGGACAGTAGGCCTAGCTGTGATATGTTCTTAACACTCAGTAGAACACTCATTGGTCAGTCATCAACAGAAAAAAATATCCAATGTGAGGTTTGTAGAGTAGAGTTCATGTATTATTGTTCTAATGAGGACTGGGTGAATGAGCTTTAGCAAGCTTTGCTTACACTAGAGACACCACACCACACACCACTGGCTCTATAATTTAAAATGGCAGACAGATTACCAATTGCTGGAAATGAATCTAAAGCAATAAAAGTTTTGTTTACTTAATCACGATTGTAATCACTTCTAGTCCAAGAAAGTTGCACATTTTTGAAAACATTCCTTCTAGCAACATTTTCTCAGTGGCATGATGTCTATGTAAGGTGGGCTACTTCTATCCGCTCCCATACTTCTCAAAGTCTGAATTTTAATCAATGAACTAATTCGACTTTTAAAACTCAGAGAGTGTTTCCCAAGCTTCCTCTCTAACTCATTTTCCGCTCTCCCGCTGACCAAAGCTCGTGAACCTTCCAACAGACAACTTAACAATGCACCTTTGATTAACTCTGTAAGATACCCTGGATGGGTACCCTATGGTATACCTTATAAGATTGGCTCATAGTATAGTCCATTCATGCAAGACAGACCTTTCAATGTTAACAGAGTGGACATTGCCTGGGCCTAGCATGACTGGCCACACAATTACAGAACCAAATGTACCTCTCTCTCGACGTTATTGAATTTAAATTCTAACAGTATTTTTACCCTTAAATTAATAAAAAAATGATTTAAAAAAAACTTTAATTAAATCAATATAAACATTTCTAACTGTTTTGATTAAAACTTTTTTTCGGGTCATTTGCATTTAAGAAATATATAAAATTGCAACGTCCCTCATTTCTGTGTTAAAGATATATCCCTTTGGTGACCATCTTGGCAGAGTGTAGTCAAACAATCCTCCGGGGACTGCGCATCTCTTCATTGCTACTGAAGATAGACTACCCTTCTTTCCCTTATTTCCCTTCTTTCACCCTCCCATTCTCAAATAACCCAAGAATGGCTGTTTCAGGACATGATATTAATTCCTATTATATATTTTATTGAACTTGTGCTAGAAGAAAGTGTATCGATAGCCAACTAAAAGATAAAATAGAAAAAGTATACAATAAAATATAAACTTTTGTTAGAAATATTCAACTAAACAAGATACCATTTTATTTTACTACTAATATTTTTTTTTTCTGAATATGATGACTAATTTTAAGAGATTATAAATACTGAATATTGAATTATTAGTTTGTATATCTATTAAAAATAATATTTTGTTAATTAATATAAAGCATTAGTAACGATATAAACGATAGTAATAATTACATTGGAATAAATTAAATACTATTGATGACATTCTTATAACACAACCTATGTTGGAGGTTTAATGAATATGTTTGTTTTTATTTTATTTAATCATCTAAATAAATCTCTTTCCAATTAATTTTTGGTTTTTTGTTTTGCTGAACACCCTTGACGTCACTGGGATTATTTTTTGAAAACCAAATCTCTTAGTAATAAATATTCAATATAATATAAAAATTTATGTTGATCGGTCCTAATTTTTTGTAACAAGAGACCAGTTTAAATTTGATTATATATAATTTAACCAAGAAAGGTCAGTGGTCACATGATCTAAGGCATCACACACGTAATATACAAGACTGCCGATGGCAGCGGGTACACTTCATATACATTCAACCTTCCTCATGATTAGCTCACTAGCGTAATTATTACATATGCGTATAGCCTGAATAGTAGATAGATGGTAAAAAACGAGCAAAGGGAGTGAGTCATAGACTACAACTCGACAACTACACAAAGGGTCTTATTTCTGTTATTATGCTAATCTTTACAGTCAATGAATGTTTTTTTGTTTTGCAAATTATAGAAAAACATCTAGCACACTTACTGCTCTGCTAATTAATTATCTGCTAATCAATCCCTGCAGTCATAGTTGTCTGGAGAATAGCAGGAAGTCTATGACAGTTTTGTTTTATAAATAACACACCTAATTCCATGAGGAATATCCTCCCCTTCTAATTTTTCTTGAGATAGAAATTTATATTAAGATGCATCCAAATAAAGAACGTATTTATGTTACTTATCCTAAACCATAAGCTACCTCCATGTAACTAGTCTCGTCGTATTCCTGGTGTAAGTTCTTGACAGCAACAGTTTGAGTAAGGATCAGAGCAACCTGGAAGCTCTCCTTATGGCCTGTTATCTTCTTGTGTGGACCTTGTCTTACTACCAGTTTAGGATATCCACTTATATATAATAATAAAGTAGAAATGAGGCAGGTATAGTTGAGTAGAAATGTAGACTCCATTTGAAAGAAGTAATAGTGATACACCATTTCCAACAAAAACAACACGATAAGTACTACTGAATGTGATTCCTATTCTGATATCCCCGCTATGAATTGTTAACTAGCCAAAAATAATTTTAACGCAAAAATTATCTCTAATCCACCTCAATAGCCATTTGTTTGTATTAATTTAAAACAAATTGTATTTTACGGTTAATTGACTTAATGTTTATAAATACACTTTAACTGTCTTAACAATATTATTATGTGATTATTTTAATATAAACATTACAGAAACGCTTTGAGAAAGGCAGATATTGAATCTATGATAGTGTGCCTGGTTAAAATAGTTTGGTTGGCCTTAGATCGTAAGCAACAATAAAACACAAATTCCGTCAAGAAAAAATTATTATTGAAACTCATCTTCCTCATAATGTTTTCAAAAGTAAGTTAATTATGACTAAATAAGAGTCATAATGAGTAGAATCAAAACCTTTAAAGAAAAAACTTAATCCTCATAAAAATAACACACGTCTATGTGATTATTTAATATTATATTCAGTAACGTACCAAACCGATTGTTGAGTTGGAATAAAGTGCTTGTTTTAATTATTGTTATTACCTACCTCGGTGGTGGAATGGTCTAACGTGTCAATCTTAGCAGTGATGATGACAAGAACATCGGGTTTGATCCCGGTCAGGTGTACTGAGGCTGTTTTTCCTCAATGGTTTTCTACTCTACCTTCACACAAAATTCGGGTATACTTTATCTAGATTAAACCCTTCCATATCCCTAACACATTAGAGTAACTATTACTTAGACGTATAACCCCAATGAGTAGCAATACGAGGTGCTAAATTATGTATATAATTGTTATCTTACCTCACAAAATATATAAATCATTTGTATTCATTTTCTCACGCCGTTCTGCTACCCGTCCGGGCTCTACACTAATGAGGTAGGGATGAGAAAGGTAGAGTTTTGAGATGTCGATTAGAAAGAGAAGATAAAATAAGTTTTGGTTGACCACCAAGGGAGTCAAAATATGACCACCGAGGGAGTCAAACAATGAACACCAAGGGAGTCAAACAATGACCACCAAGGGAGTCAAACAATGACCACCGAGGGAGTCAAACAATGACCACCGAGGTAGTCAAACAATGACCACTGAGGGAGTCAAACAATGACCACCGAGGGAGTCAAACAATGACCACCGAGGGAGTCAAACAATGACCACCGAGGGAGTCAAACAATGACCACCGAGGGAGTCAAACAATGAACACCGAGGGAGTCAAACAATGACCACCAAGGGAGTCAAACAATGAACACCAAGGGAGTCAAACAATGACCACCGAGGTAGTCAAACAATTACCACCGAGGGAGTCAAGCAATGACCACCGAGGGAGTCAAACAATGAACACCGAGGTAGTCAAACAATGACCACCGAGGGAGTCAAACAATGACCACCGAGGGAGTCAAACAATGAACACCAAGGGAGTCAAACAATGACCACCGAGGGAGTCAAACAATGACCACCGAGGGAGTCAAACAATGACCACCGAGGGAGTCAAACAATGAACACCGAGGGAGTCAAACAATGACCACCGAGGGAGTCAAACAATGAACACCGAGGGAGTCAAACAATGACCACCAAGGGAGTCAAACAATGAACACCAAGGGAGTCAAACAATGACCACCAAGGTAGTCAAACAATGACCACCGAGGGAGTCAAACAATGACCACCGAGGGAGTCAAACAATGACCACCGAGGGAGTCAAACAATGAACACCGAGGGAGTCAAACAATGACCACCGAGGGAGTCAAACAATGACCACCGAGGGAGTCAAACAATGACCACCGAGGGAGTCAAACAATGAACACCGAGGGAGTCAAACAATGACCACCGAGGGAGTCAAACAATGAACACCGAGGGAGTCAAACAATGACCACCAAGGGAGTCAAACAATGAACACCAAGGGAGTCAAACAATGACCACCAAGGTAGTCAAACAATGACCACCAAGGGAGTCAAACAATGACCACCGAGGGAGTCAAACAATGACCACCGAGGGAGTCAAACAATGACCACCGAGGGAGTCAAACAATGAACACCGAGGGAGTCAAACAATGGCCACCGAGGGAGTCAAACAATGACCACCACGTACTATAAAACCGGACCACAGGAGACTTGTGTTTAGTCCGCAGGCCCATGTATTAGTATTTCAATAACATTTAACATAGCTATAATCAACTGAATGAAAATATACTCTTCATTCCCAGCACCACGAGGGGCCGGGGTAGTACTGTTAGTGGCACTGCCAGGCGGGGAACGAACAATACTTAGTTGTCGACACTAAAGAGGCACTGATATCTGTGTCAGTTCCATGACACGTGACCAGTGAACACGTCACATTATAGGTCGACTGCCATCCCCACCCCATAATCCCAGCAATACAAACGGACCAATGGCCATCATCGTAACAGGGGCAGTGGGCGAGAGGAGTCCCGCAGTCTTCTCACTCAAACTGAATGTGGGTTAGACTTCCTTGGCTCCGGTGCCAAGTCCACTAAACCCTGATATGTAAGGGAGGTTGGGTAAATGTTTTCTGACTAACGATATTGAACTAATGAACACTTATAAAGCCACCTATCTATGCATAATATGGAATACACAGCAAATATAAAGTCTCCAGAAGCAAAAGTAAAAAGTTGAAATCCAACCCAGTTGCCCAACCTCTGGTGTGGGGTGGTGGTGGGGAGGGTCAAACAAAATATTTAAGATGTAAAACACTTTAATTTATGGGTAAAAGAAATATCAATGAAAAGTAAGCACCCCGTAAATCTAAAATTCATTCAACCTCTAGAATGTTGAACATAAATAAAACAAAATATAAAATTAGATAGGCTCTACTAATATCAATAGCATATTTGACTCTCCACATAAAATAGTAATTGTTATAGGATTTGGGGCCCTTATAAAATCACTAAGGTCATGACGTAGGGTTTAAAAAGGAATGTTTAAGTATTTAAAACAGTCATGTCACAAGTAAGACAAATTAATAGAAGGCCAAACTTAAAACTTAGTCATAATTATTTTAAAAGAGTTTTTACTTAACTCATATGGTAGGCTATGTTTTGAAATCAGTCTACTAAAACATACTTTCCACAGACATTGAACGTGTATCCTTCCGGCGATTCCCACCCACTGCACAGATCATGTCCCCAATGACCACATAAAACACCGCGGTGCCACAGTTCTGTTTTTATCTCTTGTTTCCTACGCACCAAACGTGTGTAATCATATACTAAATTCAGATCTTCGCAGTTATCATCGTCACACAAGTTATCAGGCATCCTATTCCCTTCTTCATCAGTAGAACTGTCAAACTGTATTCTTCTACGAGTTTTCTTGGCATCCCTTTTTCTCTATGCGCTGGTCTATGGCTTATTTGTTGTTTGTTTCCTTTAATTCATTTTCAGTCTTTTTCTCAATACTTCTTCCAAATTAACTTTCAGTGGTGCTGCTGTTAAAATTTGCGAATGCTGTGTCTGCCTTTTGGCATCAATTTTCCAATATTGAAGCCAACAACGTAGTGCCAATAGCAGAAGGAAAATAACAGCTGGTAGATTTACAAATATACAGGGTCATACTCTGATCATACTAACGTAGAAGAAAACAGAAAAAACATATTTTCAATCGTGTCAGTAATAGTTTCTAGCAGAATAAATGGCATTCCTACTCGAGGCAAATAAAATACCACAGGAAATTTTCCAAATGTACTACATTTTAGAGTTGAAGCAGGAAATAATATTTTTTAAATCCACTTGGAAAAATGCAGAAACAATGCCAATTATTGTTCCGTGAGAACTCAAAATGAAATGATTGATATTTGTGGAAACATTATTCGAGATGAAAGAGTGGCCACTGCTAATGCTGCTGTTGATTTTTACATTTTGGCTGATGAAACAACCTATATTGCAGGAATAGGGCAATTAGCTCCAGGAGTTAGATTTTATAAGTATATTATTGGAGAAACGAATATCAGAGGAGATGTTTTGGGATTTGTACCTGTCTTAGATCGTATTGCAGAAGGTATATCCACATAAATTACTACAGCACTTTCAAATTTCAAACGGAATATGGAAAATGTAGTTGGCCAAGGGTATGATGGTTGTTCTGCTATGACAGGCAAAGACGGAGGCATGCAAGGAAAGATTTGAAATGTGTATCCAAAAGCAATGTTTGTGATACACTGTTCCTCCCCTCACCTCAATTTAGCGGTGAAAGATATTAATTGCTTATGCGATAGAAATAAACATTTAGTTTATTTAAGTTACATCTCCAACAAACGAAAAATACCAGCTTTTTTTTTACATATTAGCAACATATCTTTAAAATATTAGGACAATATAACTTCTTATATGAATTAACAATATGGTATAATTTTTTGTTAATGAAAAGCCCAAATACTAATAAACCAATCAATTACTGAAATTATTGATCCTCATACAAAGTTTTTTCCTGCCTACTATAAAAAAAGGCTCTCTTAATTGCGCTTGCTTTGCCTGCAACCACATACACAATCGAACGATCATTTAGAAGACTTCGGAGAGTGAGAAAATGGCTTCGTTCTACAATGAGCGAAAATAGATTATGGAGGTTGTGCATTCTAAACGTTCACAGAAGAAAGGTTATTGTAGAACAAGATTTTATTAATCTAGTTATTAATAAATTTGAACAACAGCCTAGATGATTATTGTTCAGCTGTAAAGAAGATCAAATTATGTATTAAATTTAATGTAATTTCACAAGTTACATCTTTATTTTTTGTGCGATACAGGTCATGCTTATGAAGGTGATTTTTCTAATAAACTTTTAAAGAATATATGTATTTATTTGATTGTTAATTCAAAGTTTGTAAGATTTGTTTTGATACATTGTACTTTGTTTTTAAACCTTTTTGTTCATATTTCAGTTCTACTCTAAGCGTTCTGTGTTTAAAACTACTTTGTCTCTTCTTTGATGTATTATGTTTATATTGTATTTGTGATGGAAAAATGTTCCGTTTTGCAATGAAGCAATTTCAATATTTTTATGTAGTGATACAGTGAAAAATCCAAACCATATTGTATTTACAGTTTTATAAACAACTGTAATTTATAAAATCTTGGCCCCCACTCCCCACTGGATGAATTTCTGTGGACGCCCATGCCCATGATATGCCCCGGAACCCCCAGTGTCACATGACCTGGTCATCTCTTTCCCCCATATTCGAACAAACTATCTAGAAGTTAAAGTCCAGCAGTGAGGGGCATTTATTGGGACATAGCAGTAATTTTATTAACTTGATAACTTTTATGAGGCATGCTTCATAGGTAGGGCTTACTCGAGTGTGTCATCTACAGGAATAATAACAATCACCATCAAAACTTCATTATATCATCCTTTATTTATTGTATCTTGAACCTTGCATTCCATATGTAGAGGGGAATGGTAGTCAATCTGGTGTCCATGTTAAGAGAGCTGATAAGCTCCAGGGACTTAGTACTATGTTGTAAGTGTCAAATTTTAGTCAGAACTTCAGATAATATCCAGGGGTCTTTGGAAAAGGAGATCTCATCCCGCTTAAAGGGTTTCTGAAATAAATTTGTTTATTTTGTTATTTTAAAAAGTGGTTGATAATTGGCGCCCATTTACATTAGTATTATTTATTTTTCTATCATTCTCTTTGATTGTGTGGATATTTTTTCTTTTTTTACCACTCTACTCTCTTTTAATGCTAATTATGCTCAATCTTGTTCATTTAAATGTGAATTAACGATTACAAAATTCCAATAACAAAATAGTTTTCAGCAGTGAAGAAAATTACTTCTCTTATTCATTGGTAAAATATGGGTTCGATCCACCTATTATAACAGCTAAGGTGATAAGAGGGAGGCAAATATTTTAATATAATAAAGAAGAAGAAAAAGCAACATTTTAAACAACATTACATATTTTTAACCACTAGCATTAGTTTGTTTGTATATACAAATTCTTGCCATAATTTTTATGTTTGTTGCATTATACCACCTAAGTAAGAATATAGTTGCTACAATTTTAAATAACGGAAAGTAGTTATCCACCTGTATACAATCATGGCTTCCAGTGTGAAGTTATACAAAGAACTATTGTCTACAATTGCCACTGCGCACACAACAGAGAATATGAAAACTCGCTAGGATATTGGGTTTTCGTTGTAATAAGAAACTACTTTTACTTTGACATGCTAGATATCAAACAGTTTACAATCATTGGCTGTTCATCAAAATAGAATCAACTAATTTCATTTACCAGAAATTGGCTGATAAAAATTATATAGATTATATAGGTTAGGGGATCATTGCAGCCATGACTGCAGATTATCGTGCTCATATGTATTCAATTTTTTTATTGGGAACATTCCTATAGAATGAGGCTTCACTGAACTTTCTATTCAAAGTTTTATTCGTCAAAGACAATCAACTTTCCGTGTATTGTAATATTTCCGTGTTTAATTTTAAGTCAAACACTCTTTATTGTTCCCCTTTCACGCCACGATGAAGAAATTTAAAACTACCCTTTTTAGATATTTATGTCAAGATCAACTAAAACAGTTGTGTTGTGAGGAACAGTATATTTAATTTCTTACTAAATAAATACCAAAGACAAGTAATCATAGATATAGTATAGGTTTATATTTTTAAAAGCATGTCCCTGTTAAACAAATTTAGTCACGGTAAAATATTATACAATCCTCTATTATTTTATTACTCGTATAACCTATCATACTTTTACTCTGCTAAGCCTTACTAACTCCTCATAGGGCTTTTAAACCAAACTTAATTTTACTGAAGTGATGGTTCCATAAACATGGAGATTTAAAAAATGGGAATCAATGTTTTGCGTTGGCAACATTTGTATTCTAACATACCATTTGGTAAAATCCCCTGATGTATTAATCAATAATGATGCCGTTCTCATAAGAAGTCTTCTGTCTCAGTTTAGTCATGAACGCAGACCACACGTGGTCAGAATCAGCTCAGGAACCGTAAGCTCAACAACTTGCAGCATCCTCTCATCTCAAATTCTCCCACAATGCACTACATCAGAGATTACAGTTATATGAATACACTCTGGATAAGCTAAGCCAATGGCTTTGTTAGGGTGTGGATCTGAAGAAAATTAATTTTGAACTGTGTTCATTGTAAAGATAATATAAATGTAACATTTAGGCATGTATCTTGATACCAATAATAGGTTAGTAGTTAGTGATAAACAACATGTATTACTGCCATTAAGAAGTTTACGTGAAATAATTATATTATATAACAATGACGGAGCAGGTAGGCTTGCATAGATTTATATTCTAACCTAGCGATGTTTCAATGCTCTAGTAAACGTGAAGCAAATTAGTAAACATTCCATCCTGCTGACTTACACAAGACGCGTGATAAAAAGTAGTCCTTAAACTTATCTTTTGTATTTGTAAAATTACAAATTAAAACTTAAAAGTCTGCCCCTTGTGTATATAGTGCAGTATTTTCATAGAGGTTGTTTATTAGAGAAATGTCTGAGTAGAGACAACTCCGAGTGGATACAACGCAGACTACTCTCTTCGATCACTCTGTAGCATGTTGGAATACTTGGATAATGGGTCCGGGTTAGATTCCTGGCATGACTGAAATTATTATCATTAGTGAAATTAGTGGTTTAACTTTCATGTTGATAATTGATGGCTGTTGTTTCTGTTCTATATTTATTATTATTATTATTATTATTATTATTATTATTATTATTATTATTAGCAACGCGTCTTACTACCCATTCGGATTAAACGCACTTAGGCTAATGTGTAATGGTAGGGTGATTGTGAGATGAAATTGAGGACCTATAGTTTAACGCAGGATCCGAACCACGGTGGAGGCCTGGCATTTCTAACATTCAAAAGTTGTGATTAATACACGTCTTGACAGAGGTGAAGGAAGGGTTTGGCAATCAGATTGTTCTATATTTGAACTAGTTTATAATTTGTGTGCTGGTATATTCAGTTTATAACAAAAATAACACAGTTATTTCGTTACAGGCCTTGCGTGCCCAAATTACAAGGTTTTTAGTAAACCACACCGACAGTTTAGAAGCTTTCAATTGTTTATCAACGGGTAAGACCTATTTTTAGAGTCCTCAACAACTTATTCGTGTATTTGAGAACTTTGTCATAATAGCATTCATACATAAATTGGTTAGCGTAGATTATTATATAAATAAGCTCAATTATATAATTATGTAATATAAACATTAATAAAATAAACTAATACATCTCATGTCAATGTGCAAACACAAATAACTGTTTATTAAATTTGTTTCTTAATAACGAGAGGAAAAAAAGAGAGGAAAATATAGTTGTCAGAAAATGGGGAGAAATAAAATAAAAATTACATTCTTATTTAAACTAAACATAATGCGTGCTTTAACTGACTTCCAGAATAGATGGATCATTGATACTAGTAGAAGCGTATAGCCCGGATTGTAATTGAAGTTAAATGTGTTAAATGTGTTCCGTGGGCTGGATCGGTAAGGATAGCTTGCAGGGAAGGTTAAGGACGGTGGCAAGGTAGATGTTTGAGTTCGGAATTATACTGGAGGTTCTGTTTTAAGGTTTAATAGTAGCACTAAGGGAAAATACAGGATGTGAGATTAAAGGTTTTATAAAATAAATACAAAAAATTGGACGTTTGTGCTCATGGAAGAACTGGCTTAGTTGTGAATACTTAAACTGTTGCACAGTTGGGAATTTTCCCGAAAACGTGGTCAAAACCCTTAAAATCATATTTATCGACACATAATCTCTAACTAGGGGTTTTTGTGGTCGCTTATTAGGAATCCAGTATTATAATTACTAAATTAAATAGGTCCGATCCAATATGGTGTATAAAAACTACAAAATAAAATTCTGATATGTATAAATATGGGTGCTCGGGTTTTTTCGGGGTTTATAATAAAGAATACAAAGAAGTTATCAAATATTTTTTTAAAATATCAGTAGCATAATATAGATTATTTATTTGTGTATTTATTCATGTATTTTCTTGTGTCCTACTGGAAAACCCATACCAAGGTATACGTACAGTAAATCAATCAGTACAGATAACTCTATAGAAAAATATATTATAAAAAGTGTACAAAAATACAGAATGTAGAATTGAAAATGGTTAATTTCCATACAGTACACGTACAGCACATAATATACAGTACATACATTACTCGGAATATGAGTCAGAGTCAGTTTTTTAAGAACTATGTGACGTTTCTTCTGATTTCCCCACATTTGGTGATAATATCAGTTTTCATGGTCTGTGCCGAGAGCTTTTCTAACTTTCTTTGTGGTAACTTTCTAATACTGAAAATAAATAGCCAAGCTATTATATTTGTTATTTATGGTTAGATTCACAAATAAATATCATATTATATCAATTAAGTAATAATACCTAGGGACGGGAATCCAACCCAGCACCTTTGGTTTAGCACGAGACTACTCTTACCACTGAGATATCCAGGAGTCGTCGCGTTATCACGTCCATCACAGAATTTGCCTTAAAAAATGAGCGGAGAATTATCCTAGGCACGGGAGGATTCCTGGATAGCTCAGTGGCGAGATCAATGCCATACCAAGCCAAAGGTCCTGGGTTCCGATTCTGGTGTGTAGGCGACATTTTATATTTTAGGTTTCTGATAATATTCATTTTCGAATATGACGAGATCACTAACCAAATGTAAAGGTCTTACATCGTCTTCATTTGTTTTAAAATAATTTCAAAATTTAATAAAAACTGAACCCCTTTACCGGTTATTTCTAAAATCAATACCGAACATATTTGTACGCTAACCTCTTTGTATGGAAAATACCTTCTCGAGAGATCAAATTTATAAAAGTTTGAGGGAAATACCAATTCTCGTGAAAATTAACAAATATATTTATTTGTCTCACTAAAACAACGCTTCAATCAAAATGATCAAACTTGAAGTCTAGCAGATATTAGCAGCTAGTTTTTCCAAATTCCTGTCACCAAAACAACAAACTAAAAACAAATTATAGAAATGTAGGTTAACGGTGTGGAATGCCTAATTAAATTCACATTAAATTGCGATAAAGCCCCTATTTAATTAGTTTTACGAGCTCATATTTTCATATGAAATTTGAAAGTATTAAATATCAATAAAAATTAGTAAAACAGAGTAAAATTAGAACCATAGCTCCAGGATAGAGTTACTTGGCACTACCATAGCGCTGCACTTCAAACGGAAACAACGGCCAGTTTTGGACTTAAGTAGAGCCATTGGTAGTTGGACTACCCCAACTAGACTAAAGGGGTTGTATACAGGAATTATTTACAGTTGAAACCATACCAAAAATAAAGCAGATATTTGAAATTCGAGTTGTAGGTTTTGGCCACGTTTTCGAGAAAATTCCCTAATGTGTGTTGGAAAGACTGACATGGCTCTTGACATCCTACTGACTCGAACTCGGTACCCTGGGCACGGTGGTTGCACAAGTAACACTGATGTACCCAAAGTTATAATCAGCTATGGTCTGACGACGGACAGAGTAACTGCCTCCGAAAGATATGGTATTGTATCAGTCTAGATAACAGTAAAACAAAGGCTTTTATATCCCGATCTGGCATTGTTACTTCACAACTAGAACCATTTTGTTGTGGGTAGTTAGTATTCCGCTTCAATGTATTCTAATTCATTACATCAAGTTCGCTTAGCCAGTGTTTTCAGTCACGTAGGTCCAACAAAGTTATGCCAATCAAAAATAAACACCCCTATCTAGCTCAAGGCTGTGGCAATTATCCAGGTTTTTAATAAGGATATTGAATCTTATATATTTAGGCCCTAAATATAATTATATATAAACACACGTACAAATATATATAATATAAGTTGTTGACTCTGTTTACAGAGACAGCGAGGATAGCTTTCTTAGCTAGTTTAAAGTTAATTTACCTATTTAGACCATATTAAAATCCCACACCATAATACAATAAGAATTGAATCTACATTCAGATGAACCACACTCATAACTTAATTTTGTAAAAAGGAGTAACTATGATAAATGAAAAAAAAAAAACCTATTTTTATTGAGAGTAACTAATAAGACTTCCAAAACATATGCGGTAAAAAAATTAATAAGAAAAGAACGTCCAGTTGTATTTTAAGAAGAATTGAGCTTATAGCCAGGTTCTATCTTGTATCTTTCTCTCCTATTACTGTTGGTTTTTCCTTAACAATCTTTGGGCGTACATTAGTTATCTAGTTTACTTATCAAACATGGTTTAAATTTATTTGAGTATAGAAATGCCTGATGAAACTTGGTTGGAACATCGTCACTAATAATGCTCGTGGGACATAATACAAATGGTCTAAAGACATTCATTACTTTATCATTACATCTAATTAACTTCTATTAATTATTTTGTTTTCTTGTTTTAAGTATAATTACATATTCTAACATGTTTGAATCAGATGCTTTATTAATATTAAATGACAAGAAAATATGTGAATAACATTTTGGGTGTAAACATTAACACTATAGCTGTATGATTTAGCTTGTAATTATATTTTACTCTGATCCCTGTTGCTACATCCTACTAATACTAATATACCTCTTACTAATGCACTTGTTCCACCGCTTTAATTTGTTGCTTTAAGCTGGATTTATATGAATATAACGCATGGCTAAAAGTGTATTGCACATGGTGCGTCCGAAGTTGGAACACACTACCTTCAATGGAAGCGTACATAATAGACACATAGTTAGCGGAGCACAATGAAAACTAGTTTAACCAAACAATTTATGCGCTATGAATAAAGCTAGGCCTATACAGGACTTGGACTGAGACGTATCGGCCAATGAGAGTGTGGGGAGAGGCTCTAGCCAATTACTTTAGGGCCGATCTTATGACTACTGGATTAATATAGCTATCGGGAGATTATAGTTTTCGGCAACTTTTATATTTTAAGCTTATTATGAACTGAGTTTATTTGCTGGATAACTATCGGTAAGATAAATATATTTTCATACAGACCAAGAAAGGTTGGCAATGTGTATGACATCATTCGTCGGCCTTTCGGCGATCCAACATGGCGAAATATTTTATTATGACATTGCCTGAATTTGACGAAATAATTGAAATTATTAATGCAATCAAAGAAATAGAAGATTAAGAACCAACTCTTATTACAAATATTTATCCAGGATTCTATTTATGTGTACAAAGATAAGTAATTTAAGCTGAGTTAACTTTTTCCTAAGCAAACTGTGCGTGAAATGTCCCCAATAACAACCCTAACTTAACTAGTAGCAAAGAGCTTTACTAGTCTAGAGATCATGGCTTCTTATCACTTGACATCAAATTTGATCATTTTATTATATTTTATTTTATTGAAAACATTAACTTTTAAAAATATAGATTACATTAATTTGAGGTGGTCCTTATTTATAATTTATCAAAAAACTTTGGTTTTTGGACCTATCCAGTATTATTTTTTAAAATACCTCACAAGATAAATAAAAGGTGTATATTAACTGAAATTATTATTGTATGTAGGTGGTTTTGGGAGGAAATTGAGAAGGAAGTGATAAAAAGGTTTTCAGCAAATACTTTTCTTTTTAGTTTAAGATTATTTTTCATAACATCATCTTTGTAACTTTGCATCCAAGAAAGCTTGTTTTAGTTTAGATTTTTTTTAATAATATGAAAAAAGGCGTTCTCTTTGTAGTTTTATTAAATATACTCGCTAACCGCATTAAAGGTACTCCCTGGTGTTAATATTTTTTATTGAACTTCCTAGTTTTTAGATGAATAAATTTTTTGACAATTTTTTTCTGAGCACTTGCATGAGCGTAGCCATGGTGCGGAAGGGGAGGGTGCTTTCCCCTCTTAATTTCTGGAAATGAAAATGAAAGCAAAGATAAAGTTAATATATTGATTTAATTTTAGTAATGCATTACGGGTTGGCCGTAAAGGTGGCTCCACACCCACCCCTAGAATAAATCCTGTCCCTGACCTTTAACCTAAGTCTAATATTTGGTGTGCGATGTGGACATAGTGACTTTGCAAACGTGAATCACAATTTACTCTGTAGTAAACTGGTAAAATTATTAAATAATGAGTCATAGGCCTTAACTATATAACATGTTGATATGAAGCGTATGTTGTCTACACTACATATATTTACAACACTACTCCCTTTAATTACACATCTGTTATCCATATAATATAGAGTGTTTTAGGTTTTAACATCGATTGCGATTGTGCACACATAAAATGATGGCCTAGAAACCTAGGTTCTAGACGACACATAGGAGTTTTGTTCATAGGCTTACTAAAAAGTTAAATGAAACCTGAAACCAGATACACCTTTTTTTAATATACTATTATATCCAGTGTCATTCTTATGAAGGTGAAAATACGAGAATATAATTAATAAATAAATAATTTGTATAAGCCTTTTATAAACCAAAATTTTCAATTCCGAATTGAAATAGAATCTTGGCCGACCAACTCTAATCGAATCCAAATATTATCTTCCACTTAAAATAAATTTGGAATTGTATTCAAATCGAATCTTATTCCTAAAAAAAATTTCGATTTGGATCTTAAATGAATTTAATATTCTTTATTTTTTCCTGAATTAAAAAATTAATTAAACTTATAGAAAGTTTGATCGAATATTTTATATTAAGAGCAAGCTCAAATCAAATGTTTAACTTTATGTCTTTAGTGTTTTAAATACATTTTATGGTGAATATTTCACTATTTTTACTAAACCAACCCAATAATAAAATATTTCAAAAAAAATGTTGAGGTTCACTCTATAAACATTTTAGGCTCACTAAATAATGTAGGAAATAGACCTGACCTCAAAAAGTTAAATAACACACAATGTAGAGTGTAAACAAGTGGTTCTCAAACTTGTGTTTAGAGTGTACCCCTTGGCCATGACTCCCAAGAAATTTTTTTTCCAAATAACAGACTTTGAAAAATATGACCACTTTGTAAATTATTTATATATATAAATTATTGGAAAAAAATATATCTAAAAAAAATATTTCTAATGTGACAAATTTATATAGAGAGAATCCTACTGTTATAGCCTTAACGTTATCTCTTATTGAGAATCGTTTTGATCAGTTAAAAAACCAGAATTTTACTGTAGAAATTCTGTAGAAAAGTTTTATACATTTTCTTCAAAAATTCATTCAAAAATAAAGAAAAAACGTAAACCCAAGCCCAATATTTTCAAATCAGAATTTTTAACTGTAATTCTGAAGTTGATATATTATGAATCCCAAAGTTTTACAGTGAGATGAGGTGTGGCTGCAAGGCTTGGCATAACTTTATGATGCCTCGTTGTCCAGTTTAAATTTAAAAGCGGTGGGTGGTCCGGTTCTAAATTTAACCTATTGCGGTACTTAATTTTTAGGTACAGCATAGATGAAAAACCACTCTCACAGAGATATGGTGTTGAGAAAGGCATCATAAACTGCTAATGCAGAAGGTGTAAAGTAGAAATTGGTCTCCAGCCGAGAGTAAATAGGGAAATAAGAAGGATCGTAATAATCAGATAACGGTAACTGACAATAACTAGGTTTTTTCTAAGTCCCTCATTATTTTGCCAACTTTCCCTTGATAGCTGCCCACGTACCCCTGGGGGTCCGCGTACCCCAGTTTGAGAAACGCTGGTGTGGACTATTGTCCATGGCAACGATTATTTATAATCCCAGATAATAGTTATCGGGCACCTAACCTCTCGATAAAAAAAAGGGATGGATAAATACATTTTATTTTATTTGGCACATAAACTATCTGACAGACATAAGAAGCAGTTTTCAATTATAATTGGGATAAAAATATGTATCGTCCAGATTAATATTTATCGGGGAGTCACAAGACCGGCCCTAAGTAATGTAAAATGTTCAGTTTTTTAATATGTGTATTAGTTTCTACAGATTTCTGCAATGTTAAGACGACAATACGGACCTTTTAGAACACATACATTAGTTTTTATTTGCTGTATGTATTAAAACCATTTTACTAATTTATATAAACCTATAATATTATTTTTTGGCAATATCTACTAGAAATGAGCCCTGCAGATCACTTGACTTGACGTATAAATGAATTAAAGTAGTTTTAAAAGCTTTTACAACTTTCGAATACTTTTCTTCCCAACTTGTTTTCACTACAGTAGAATGATTTATATAGAGGGGCCGAAATCTAATACTTATGATAAAACGTATTAAAAATCATCAATAGAATCCTAGATGCAATAGAGTGGTCAAATTTGTATTTAAATTTATTTTTTTAATTTTAAAATTATTTTTTATAATCTATTAATATATTTTATTTAATTAGATTTTAACGAAAGGTTTAACACACAACAGTTGTTGCGTGTGTTGTTAAATCACATGAAATAGCTCTACTAAACATAGCTTATGTTTTAAAATTAATTGACATTACTAAACGGATCTATTTATTTAGTCTGATTTAGATCAAATGAGATCTATTCGGATATTTATGTCATTACTAACTGATTAAATATCACTCTCAGCCCCAATATTTCAATTAATTCTCACTAAAGTGTTTCGATACACGTGGGATTGTACTTGTGTGTTTGAATTAATATATTATATCATTTGCGTATTCTCTTCAAATACATAATTGAATTGACTTACAAAGCTTTCTGATGAATCTAGTCCAATATATTATGTACTCTATTTTGCATTTTCTCCCTGTTGCAGTCTTTCCCCCCCCCCCCCCCCCC
>CABFWO010002452.1:69293-94556 GCA_902155825.1 Timema genevievae
CCCCCCCCCATCTCATTTTTTTCTATTCTTTGAGCGCCATTGTTCTCTACCGGGTAAGCCAAACACAATAGCTTCCATGCGATATTACACAGAGTGAGTACAGAGTCATTGAATTCTATAAACCACGGCCAAGTGAGAATGTTAAATATGCTTTTAACATAATATATAAAGTGGATAAGAAAAAATACTGTGTTTCGCTCCGATAAAATTCTACTTTATTTCTTTTTAGGACAGAGCCTGTTTTATAGACCTGCCATAATGGGCTAACCACGTTTACAGTGTTACTAACCCATGGCTGGAGGGCAGGCTTATACAATGAAGAGAGTCTTCTTTATTAAACCATTAATGTTGCGTCTTCCATTGGCAGGAGAGTCACAGTTCGATCTAGGTGTGATGCACTTTGTTTATTTTCTCAAGCTATGTCCAACTAGCTTCTCTTCAAGGACACATTTCTATGTAACGTTCACTTTAGTTACCTAGCAAATAACATGAAATTGATAAAGGCCCAAAGGCTGTTTTATTATCAGAGATAATAATCAAACGGTTAACAATATTTATATTGTTGGTTGCGAACAATGTGCTATAACAATAATCCAACAATATCTATCGTGAAGCGAATGAAGGTGCATAAGTACAAAGTATAATATCATGAGGTTACAGCGTACTAAAGGCAATGGCCAAGATTAAAGAACATGCTTGATAATTTAACAGAACCAATTGAAATGCAGAAAAGTTAATGTTTAAAAACAATAATCAAAAAGAAATGAAAGTGAGAAAACACCCTATCGCCTAGTTAACATATCTAAGCCATTCAAAGATACATATATATATATATATGTCAGAAATTAAATATGTTAAAGAATCTGTACATATCATATCACTTAACTTACACATGTAAACTAATAAACTTCTGCTCATAGCCATATCCCAGGTTGCAATGTATACAAACATAGTCATTATTCCCATCTAACACCAGAGAGGCGGGGGTAGCCTACAGACCAAAAAGCATAATAACATCATAACTTCTTTTCTTACTCTGTAATAAACTTTGAGCATATCATAAACATTACTGAATTTCCTATTCACGTAGAAATACCAAACTATATTATATCCACCAAGACACGCTACAACTGTAAGCCATACAAACTATCGAGCAAAATAGCACGCAAATATTAATTTACTTTATTTAATTTACAAATAATATAAATTAACCAGCACAAAGAGGCATAAGACCATAATATGCCCATACTAAACAAACCTAATTATCAGATAAATCTAGTACAATACCAATAAATAAATATGCCAAAGCAATTCAAATGAATCCCTACATAATCTAGCAAGAGATAGAGTCGTTCCTCAGTATTCCCATACATAATAATAATAAAAAACCTATCCAACATAATGTACACTAACATGTTTTAAGTCCTAAATCCTAATTGCATCAAAGAGTGATTGTTCCATGCTGAGTACAATCTTATTTTCAATTTAGCCCAGTGGGGAAAATATGGGAGAGAGGTAATACAAGTTCAATGATGTCATCTTCAGCAAGTTATAGCGTTGGGCTCTCCTCGACGCCTGCGCACAACGTCGAAAGAGCGACTGTTCAGGGTGTGGGGTAGCACGTGATAGCACAGAGCGCATCTTTCTCTGAGTTCTATCTCATCTTTCTATGAGTTCAAAACACGGCGCTGGTTTCTCGGTCAAACGGGGTAAGTGTGTGTCCTTTGTAGTTGGCGGAGGTTAGGCGGTGTAGATGTTTGTAGCCACGGTACACTAGAACCTTATTCACCAAACAGAGCAGGTGGTGAAGATGTTTGTAGCCACGGTACACTAGAACACTTATTCACCAAACAGAGCAGGCTCAGTTTGAAAGAGAGCTTACGCCTTTTATTTTCACCTAATCAAGACTGGGTACAAATTTTATATAATTTCAATTCAATAAACTAAAATTTTGACATATTAGGCCTACCATAATATCTCAATATGAACTTAGATAACTCTACTTCAATTACTGATAAAAGAATTAGAATAATAAAAATCTTGTTATCACACACATTTTTTAGTAAATAAATATCTGTAGTGGTAAGAAAATTACCTATTACTTTCTGGCATTGTTACATTTTAATTTAACTATACGCCGTGGCATTCATTTGATTATCATATAACAAAACAAAACAGCATAAAATAAACAATCATTTTTTGTAATATTTCTCTAGATTTAAAGAGTTTTTGGATTCTTCCAAATCTGAATACATTTCATCACTAGATAGTAGATGTGGTGTCATTATATTTTAAAAAGGATTTTAAGGTGTTTTAGCAAAAGTACTTCATAATAAAATTAACCAAGACAGTAAATTATTTACATGGATTAGGAGAATCACAAATTATCAAGTTATGGTTACGTAACCGTAGTTCTTCCCATCAGTTTGCTCCTTGATTAGTGATTAGAGAAATGCTGAAAATAAAAAAGACATGCACTTGGGCTGGAAAGTTGTGCCATTTTTATAGTTTAGTTGGGTCAGATTTGCACACTTTAGTTTAGAGCAACGATTTTCAACCTTTTTCAAGTTATGGTACACTGAACAAGTCGCTAGAACTATCAAAACACACCATCAGTTTCTTAACGAGAGATATTATCATTTTAATATAGAGTGTTACGATAATGTTTAAAAGTTCAATAGCAAAAATGCTAATAATTGTAATATTTTAAAAATAATGTTAATCATGGACTTAAAAATAATCGTGAGAAGCAGAACTTTACTCTCTCTAGGTACAAATATTACGAGACAAAATATTCTGTATTCCATTTTATTTTGCTTAAAAATCTAGTACACACAAACCAAAACAATAGCAACCATCATAGAATATCAACAAATCCCTTTTCTCGTAATTTTTCACATAATTTCAGTTTATCCAACAGTAATATGAATTAACTCCACAACTATTATGTATGTCACAGTAGTATTTGTTTTTACTCCTCAAATGTTATCTAACTTTTTTTTGTCTTCATCTCAACTTTGAAGAGATCTGGTTGAGACTCTCCACTTGAAACCATTTCAATCCTTGAACTTAACCTGATTGTTAGAGTTCCAATCAATGCTATGTGCAACAGGCTTGGCTTTAATATAATATTTTATTAATATATTTTCAAGCATGGTAGTACAAATTATCTCTTTAACCCTCCTAAATTCAACCCTTTCAGATAAATTAGCTAATTTATCTTGTGCAAAATACCAACAAATGGTTGTAGAAATTAGTTGATGGATCTGGCCGGTGTTGAACTCACTGAAGTTGGAATGATAAGGCACTTTACCTTGCTAATAACTCTGGGGTTGACATAATATAGGTGAAATTTATGTAACGAATTAACTAACGTAATCATTTTCCCGGTAGCCTAGACTCGACAAAGATTAACAAGTATAATGTGAGATTAGCCTACTTGTTGATTAACATAAAACCACGAGAAGCCAGCCTAGTTGTGCCATCTGGCTCAACCACCCTCTCATACCCGGTGCACAAATCCCCAAACAAGCCACGCCCTCTGTTTTTGGGAAGCGCAGCGGCCCCATGAAAGCTCCATCAACCACTCATACATCAAACATAGCAAACATTGAAGTAGATATTTTCCCGTAGTTCCGGAACTGGGGGAGCCAGGGGCGCTTGACACCCCCCCTCTTCCTATAGTGCAGGGGCTGGTTCTTTCTTAAGCCCACCCCAATATTTCCCATGTATTTTCAAAACACTTGAAGTACAACCTGTCACCATCAGCTTGAAAATCATTTTAAGTAATGAAGACATGCATTTATGGTTCATGTTACAAAATGGTAGTCAAAGAGGGTAAGATCTGAGCCCCATCCTACCCTTATATTCCCTAAGAGTTTGTTTTGAAAGATTTCACAAAGCTTTACACTGTACTCTCCAGGCCAGACAGGTGAGGTCTACTTTATTTCTATTACGGTAAACCACATACTGAAACATACTTTAAGCTCTGGGGGAATGGAGGCCTATTATATGGGAGAAGCGGTGCCATTATTGTGTGTGAGTGGTTGACTTTGCCAGAAATTATGCGAAATAATATTTCCTAGTCAGTCATTTTTAATGGAGAAAGGATATGAGGATGAATATTATTTTAAGGGTTTGCTTCAAATATACGAATTATATATATATATTATATATTTTTATTCAAACTTTTTTTATATACCAGGTAGTCCATTTAATTATTCATCTAGACAAGATTGTTAGCAAAATGTGTAGTTATTAAATATTTAATTAGTTGATAGTTTAAGATAAAAAGTCTTCAAAGTTAATAAGATTGTTATTCCTAATAAAAGTGTGTAGTTAAAAAATATGGCTCCTGTTTTATCAGGATGATGAATTACTAAAAAAAAATCTCTTTCACTCTTAAATTTATATTACAGGGTATAAATCATCTCAATGAACCGTGTTAATTTATGATTGCCAAATATCTTACTTTCTTTGAAACAATCTTGCTTGCATAGTAATACGCCTAATATTTGATAGAATATTGACTTTACCTTGTACATTTTCCTCACATAGAATTCTTTCACAAAAATTTAATAAAACATAATTTGTAATTGCTTTATTAAAAAAAAAGTAAAGCCCAAAGGAAAATAGGGCAAATTATTTAAAAAGACTACCTTAGTTTAATAAAATTCCACAACTGACTCGAAAGATTAATTTGGATAGGAAGAAAAGGTTGTTTTATAACAAAGTTTATTTATTTATTACCATCTTTAAGCATTCTAAAAAAAAATTATATAGCTGAAAATGTCATCAAAAGCTCTCTTGTTGTGGGTAAAAGCCCCTAATGCCACTAGGCCTGTATTCAAGAGGTGTGATACTCGTGTCGAACTAATAACTTGATACATCTTCACGTTTAGTTAGTCAGCATGTACACAGACATTATGACTCTAGTTGGGTAAAACCCCAACCTCATTAGATCTCCTATTTAAGGCGAGGTAGTAGGGAATTAGAGTTAAGGCAGTATTTTTTGATGCTTTTATAAAATACATTTTTTTCGGCAAAATAAATCAAATATTTCTCCAGTAGAAACAGAGTCTTTGGAGGCACCACCCCCAAACCCCAGTAACTTGTGGATCTCTCCAAATCCGCAGCTGCTGGTGCAATCAGTTTTTTGATAGGTTTTACCGTTTAGCCACAGGATACCTCCAAAAAAAGGTCCGTGCCGACTTTAAAGTTTCTCCAATATTTTGAACTTTTTTCGGGGCTAAAAATTAAATTTTTTACTTTTTGGAATTTTACCGTCAGTAACCTTCTTGAAGCTATATATTTACCAAATTTAAAGTTTCTAGCTCATCTGGAAGTGTGTGAACATTAATATCTGTGGATGAGTGAGTGAGTCAGCCATGTGGCCTTGTAATAGTGTAATTAACAGTTGTTGAATATCTCTCAAGAATGTCCTAGAATTAATTATTTCTTTATTATCGCGTCTTACTAACCATCAGGGTTATGTAACAATAACAATAACAGTGGGATGGGAAAGGTTACATTTAGAGGAAGTGTACTTGAATGTTTATGGAGGGAGAGTGGAAAACTATTTAGGATAAGAACCTCAGTACATCCAACTGAGATTCGAACCCCAATCAACTCGTGATCGATCTCCAGTATATCGTGGGAGTGACGCCATAGACTATGCGGCCACCATAATGGGTGTTCATTAATTTGATCAAAACTTTTTTCCTTCATTAATTGTTTTTTCATCAAGTGCTAGCATGTTTCTGACAGTTATTTAAGAAGTTTTAAAATTATTTTGACCCGATTCAGTCATATCTTGATTTAAGAGGGGCTTGTCAAACTTGTTTGGTCATAAGGGCTGAATTTAAAATTTAAAATTCTAAGAAGATCTCATTTGGAAAAGATCTTACTAGCACAAAAATACGATTAAGATTATATATTAAGACACGGTGTTAAAAAAGAATATATATGTAAATTCTATATACATTTTTTAGACCTTCTATAGACCCTACCTCTATTTTTCTGACAATAAATATGGAACCATTTATTTGCAGCAATGGTATTTAATGTTGGGCTTTAAACTTTGTGGTGACGGAGGAAACCTGTTCATACATTTATAAGGTGACCCGCTTTGGTGGCCGCATGGTCTAAGGTGCTACTCTCTCAGTAGGCTAGGCTGCCGATATCAGGTAGATCAAGGTTCGAATCTCACTCAGGTGTGCTGGTGGTGGTTTTCCACTCCTTCTCTACACGCAAATGCGGGTACACTTCTTCTAAATTTATATTTCCTAATCCCTAAAACCACTAGCGTAACCAACATAAGCGTGTAACCCAACCCGAACAGGTATTAGGACGTGATGATAAAATAATACCATGTGTAGAAAATGAATCTCTTTGTTTCAAGCGTAGCTTTTTGGATTTATTTGGGCTAAAAAATGTTTTGCTGTGAAAACTGCAAAAACACTGACATTTGGTCACGTTCCCTTTCATCTCACCATAAATCATCTTCTGAAATATGTCAAATTGTAAAATCTGTAAATATCATATCTAAGAGAAAAATACTTGAATCCAGGCGAAGTTCTTAAACAAATGAAAATCACTCCCCAACATAAATCCCCGTGATGGTGATTGATTACATATTGGAATGTAAATAGATTTATTATAATAATAACTTCCCCAAAATATAGATTTTGTACAAAAATACAGATCTACAAAATTGAGCCATGTGAGGGAGAAACCAAATGTAAATTAGGGCCACTATAGAGTAGCTATTTGTAAATGCAGTTTACATAAGGCTAATTGAACCTCAATTTCACTTGTTTTAAATTCCATACTGTCTTTATCTTCTATTGATGCATTGTAAAATTATGAATAAATAAAACATTGTTTTCTCTTGTGACCTCTGGTTTTTCTTGTCCTGCACACACTTCCTTTTGCAAGGGTGTCACAAGAGAAAGTGGTAGCAGAGCGTAGTTCCACGGTTCACATCGCGTGGTTCATGGCTCCACGTTCTGTATTTAGGGGAGGTCTGAGGTGTCTGCGGTGTAACCACGCCTTATTTTATATTGTTTACTCATGCTTGTCTATTTTGTTTCATGCTGTCCGAGGCCATGGCTCCTCCACTGAAGCCCGATACCGAGACTTCGACTATAACGAGGAAAACTGAGATATACAAACTTAGCTGCGACCAGCTGCTGTCTGCGCTCGTGTCCAGGGATATCCCGGTTCCACCCAGCGCTATGGTGGGTGAGTTGAGGTCTCTTCTTTCTGAACTGTTGAGTGAGGTTGGGGAGGCTTCGGCCGACCTGGGTATGGCCAAAGATGCGAGGGAAAAACCTGTTGCTCTCTCCCACACCACCCCGTTCATGCCTGTAGGGTATCTTAAATGCCAGAGCAAAGTTCTAATATAAATATTGGGGCGCATTCCTGTATGTGATGGGCAGAACCACACTGGCCTATTTAGATTTCTAGTAGAGGTGAATAGGGCTTTGTGTCTTAAACTTGTAAGCGACCAACCGGCTGGAACGATAACTGGGAATCTCTAATGAGGGCTCATCGCCCCTCCCCCCTAACAGAACGTGTATGGCTCATGATGACAGGGATGACGCCTTCTTGTCGTTCCTCTCGAGGTCTCCTCTCCCTTGAGGGGGGTATTGTAACGATGTTACAAACATGAACGAACACAAACAGTTCAACGCTGAGTTATATGGGCCTCGCTCACCATCAGCTTGTTGAACGCGGCCCGCTAGACTGCTCTCATCACGACAACACTCTACCAAGAAAATCTCGCTACGGACTAAAGATATTATGGGGGGGAACTGTTGTTCTAAATTACTGTTTGGGTTTAACTTCAATGGGTCTAACTTACATTATGGTTTATGGGTTTTTTTTGTGGCTAATCCATGACCTTTCTAAAAATTAGGTGTTGCGATAAAAATAGAGACCTTTTGGTTTAATCAGTGCGCTCTTACCGTCGCTTATGTATTTTGCGCTAGTTTATCTGTTTACTATTACTAGCAAAACTTTGGGTACATCGACTAGATTGTAAAACTAAATAATAATTGTAAATAAAAACCTATAGTTTGGATAGTACTTATATGGACACGATGTACTTTTATAGTTGTATGTTAGACTTAGATATTCATCAAAGACGTTATTTTGTTTAGGGTAAATTTGTATGATAGGCTTAGATATATTTCAAGGACGTTATTTTGCTTAGATTAAATTTATATGTTAGCGTATGTTAACTTTAAATATTATTGTGAACCTTAATAGACTTTAGCTATGGGAATAGCCCACTACTGCGAGTCTAAACGTTCAGTTTCAATATTGTTATACGACGGACATAACCGTCTGGGCCCATTAATGTCTATAAATTACAGGGTACTTTAGTAATTGTTGTGCGAGTGTAAGTTTTTACATGGTTAGAGCTATGTTGGACGTAGGCTATCCTAGAACATTTGTCTGATGGAGTTTAGCGTTTTAATTGCACTGTCTCACTTTTGATAGCTCTACTAGTATTGTTATATTGGTAGCGCGGCCTTCTGCCGTGCGTATGAAAATGTTTGACTAGGAATTAGTTCAATGGGTTCTCTACCGCTGTGGGACGTATCTGTATTTACATAAGGCTAATTGAACCTCAAATTCACTTGTTTTAAATTCCATACTGTCTTTATCTTCTATTGGTGCATTGTAAAATTATGAATAAATAAAACATTGTTTTCTCTTGTGACATCTGGTTTTTCTTGTCCTGCACACACTTACTTTTACAAGGGTGTCACAGCAGTAACAAACATATAATTCATATTTGTCTGCTATAATCAAAGAAGATTTTTATATAACTTCTATTAGTTCACTTCTTCTTTCATCAAATCTGCCGGCCAATTTTTAAATCACTGCTAATAGAGATAGAAATATGAAATTTGGTACATTTTCCTAATTCGCGTGAAAATGCATTCTATTAAAATTTGAGCTAACGCTATCCTGGTCTCAGGATTTATACCCGAGTATGATTTTGGAACCTACCTTATCCTCTCAAATATATCCTATTTAAGTTTACATAACTAAAACATAAAAATATATTAAAGATAAGTTTTTCGAAACTATACCTTATGCCTATAAAATATAAGGAGTTGCACATACTTTTGGTTCATAAAGAAAGTACACGATCGTGACCTACATGAGATTCTCAGGAGGAGCTAAGGAGGTGAAGCACTCTATCATTACATTTTATCGGAATAAGGTATATTATTGAAACATTGATTTTAATAGATTTTTACTAGAAATAATATGGAAGCTTTAGTCTTCAATATAGGAGCTAAACTCTCCTAATAATCATGAGAATGGAAGCTTGTTTCTCTAGCGGGTTTCACTATAATATTTTACCATACCTCTAGCCAATAAAACCTCCCATATGTATTTATGGATTAAGGGGTCCATCATATTTCAGGGCAATCTTAACTCCCTCCTCTACCCTGATCCTTGCCCCTAATATTACCTCGTTGATAGATTTGCTTTTGTTTCACCAGTAAAATGTGATCCAGGATTGGTTCCACTTGTTCCTTATTTGTGACATCCAAATATCTCACATCAATTGGCACGTGGAGTATTTTCTTAGACTCAACTAGTCTTTTTGGCAGGAAATCTCTGTTAAAATTCTGCCTAGGGGTTTTAAGTTTGTATTTTTTTAAGTGGGCTACCTTTCTCCCTTCACGCAAATGAAGGAAAATTTTATCTAAATTAAACCTTTATTATCTCTATCCCATTTATATAATTAAATGTGTGTAGCCTGAATGGTTAATAAGACACGGTATAATAAACACATAAGAGTATCCCAAATATACTTGGAATAGTATTGGTTATTTCTAGAAACAAATATTTTAAATACTTTTTTTATTAAAAAAGAATAGTATTTTGTGGCTCATAAATGAGATTTTAAAAGTCAAAATAAATCTCTTACTTAAAGTACCAAGAAGCCTTCATCACGATTGATCATTGACCAGTTATTCGATGTGACGATAAAATCTTGAGTGATTAAAACTAAGCCTCTGATGCAAAAACCAACATTGTGATATATTGCTAGAAAATATTTATGCCAACATTAATATTAGTTATGATTAAACTTATTTAAGTTATCAACCATTATATTGTTATTTAACAATTTGACTTTAATTTTAAATGAAATTCTACTTTCCTATTTTGTAATATTCCCATGGAGCTAATTAATTTAATTTTAATTTTAAATGAAATGTTTTCATATTTTGTAATATTCCTATGGAACTCAACCTTCCAATAATTTGGTGTATAACTGCAGGCCATGTTTTATAAAGTATTGTACAATTATTGTGCCATTAGCTTTCGTCCTTAATCTTTCATTTAATTATTATGTTCACACTGTTTGTTATACTTAGGTAATTTTCATCTTTTTTCTCAATAATAAGTGATAGATTCTCAAAAGCCTATTAGAGTTTTGCCCTTGAATTTGTCCCTAACAAGGTTTACCCCATCCTAAACTTGCACTCTGTGGAATCCACTGCCCCCACAGACACATAATAACACACATAGCACCATTAAAACATTTACAATGTGTTTATCTACGTTTACAACTATTTACAGTCATCCCTGAGCTCCCTCTTTGAGGCTTCTACCTTTCTAACCCTGAAGCAACTCACCTGCTAAACATTGATATCCGAACTACCCCTAAACCCTTGTTAACGAAATGGAAGTCCTTACGAATAACATCGGGACTTGAATTGCGTACTCCTCGATTAATGTCCAACGTTGATGATTAATAAATTAATACCTCCCATTCCTAATTCGTACACAATTAATTTCATATTATTTGTATAGATTTTTCTACATGCTCTCTACACGTCTAGAGTAAAGTGGGTCAAGAGGACGCACTTAACGTTTAAACGCATGTATAAGCTAAACATACTTATTAAATTATGTCAATTTTTGGGATAACTATCTTCATTTTATTGTCATTGAAGTAGAAATTTTTAATAATTTAAAAAAAAATTATTTTAACCAATTATTTAAAAATTACAAAATTTGACAAAACGATACTTTTGCCACATAGGTGGGGTAAGAGTAGGTTCGCTACGGGGTAAAAGTACGCATTATTAATATTATAAAAAACAATTTATGATACAGACTTTTACATTATAAAACTTCACAAGTCATTAAAAAAAATGCATTAGAGGCATTATTGAATAAAGTAAACTATTTTACCTTTTTTTATAACGAACTTATCTCATTGAGAAATCCATTTCCTTGACTTATAAACTAGTTGGGAAACAATTTTAAAGGTTATTTAAAACTTATTTAACAATAGTCACACATAAATTCACTCGACCCTTCATAATTAGAACACGCTTCATGCCACCATTCTTTGCAACTCTTGCATTGCACCCAGTCTTCTAGAGGTGGATCTTTATACTGTTCTTCGCAGCCGGGGCAGAAAATGTCTTCATCAACTTTTGATTTTGTTGTTTTTATTCTTTTTGAGATAGACATAATTGGAGTATTAATTTTAGATCTGAACAATGATTTCCTGGCTTGACCAATAGCATTTTTACTTTCTTCTTTTATCATTAAACTATTTTTAAATGGTGTCCCTGTTATGATTTGAGATTTTTGCCCTCTCTTTCTTCTATTTTGATTTTCTGTTCTTTTAGGGAATGGTATCAGGTCTACTGGATAGGTCGTTTGTTGTTGAGGTACTAATACAGAGTTTAAAGAGATCAATGGTTTATGGTTTCTTGTGGCAGCTGAAGGTGTTGATGGTTGGGAATATCTCGTTTCAGCTGAAGATGTTGATGGTTGAGAATATCTTGTATCAGCTGAAGATGTTGATGGTTGATAATATCTCGTATCAGCTGAAGATGTTGATGGTTGAGAATATCTTGTGGCAGCCAAAGATGTTGATGGTTGAGAATCTCTCGTGACAGCCGAAGATGTTGATGGTTGAGAATCTATTTTGGCATCCGAAGATGTTGATGGTTGAGAATTTATTTTGGCAGCCAAAGATTTTGATGGCTGAGTCTCAGATGTTGCGTTTGATGAGCCATTAGATTGGTCCGTGACAGCAGATGGAATAAACTCTTCTTCTGAAAATACGTAACGGTTAACAGGGAAAAAACCACACATATTAAATCCATTAATACTTTTAGTCATTGTGGCACATCTTTGGTAGGCATTGCCAAAAAGTTGCGCGACTTGAAATTGGGAAATTGTACGCCCAGGGTGACTCAATAACCATTGGTCGCAAGCTTGTGAGTAAAAATCTTTAATTGGCTTAAAAAAAACATCTGTCCAAAGGTTGCAGCTTGTGAGTACTATGCGGAGGGATGGACAAGAGATGAATAGAATGTCCTCTGCAGAAGAGCACAGCATCCAAACTCATGTGTGAAGTGTGGTTGTCTACAATAAGCAACACGGGGTTCTCTAAACTTGCCATTACATTTTTCTGAAAATGCTTCAACCAGTCTTTAAATAGTTCTGTGTTTATGTACCCACTATCAGAACACATCATAGCTGATCCTGGAGGGGCTCCATTCATTAGCTCTTCTTTTCCTCTTTTCCTTGGAAAAATTATTGCAGGTGGCACATAATTTCCACTGGCACTTACAGCACAAACAATGGTTATAAGCTGTCCTTTCTCTGCAGACACAATTTTACCAACAGCTTTCTTTCCTATGCTAGAAACAACTTTTGGAACTTTATTTGAAACTGTAGTTATTCCCGATTCATCCATATTAAAAATACGAGTCGACGGGAACTTAAATTTCGACATTAAGGCCACAAGATTGTCAAAAAATGCCTCCACTTGAATTTTGTTAAAACCCATCACTCGAGCAAGGCTAGTCTTTTGAGGAATACGGAGTGTCAAATTAAATTTTTTCATAAAACTGTATGCTCAGTCTTTACCAGCTAACTTAGTCTCTTTATCATATGGTTTTTTTAATTCCATTTATCTCAGCAAATTCAAATGCTAATCGTCTTAAATCTTTTAATGTCAATCCGTAAAAACACGCATCAAGGTCCTTGCAATGTTTAGCCAAGTCATTTTCTTGTCTTTCGTCAAATGTCTTTGCAAACCTGCCCAGTTTATTTACACCAAACCCCTGAAACAGTAATAAAATTAATTCAAGGTGTATTTTATATCATAGTTTACAAACTTGATTTTAAATTTTAAAAAGTTTAATTAATTCCCATGTAACTTACCTTTTTTAAACGTTTTCTCAAAGTAGCTTCACTTATTTCAAGGTCTTTTGCAATTTGTCGTTTCGAAAATCCATCTTGAAGCATTTGCTTAGCTCTGTTAAGCATTTGTTCAATACATGGTTTACGATTAGTAGTTTTTTTATAAGTCCTGAAATAAAAATTGGATCACATACATTAACATTAAACATATATGTATTAATTCATTTTTGTATAGGCTTACCTAAATGTCTTAAACAACCTTTTGGTATCCTGGAAAGATTCCACGCTTCGCCACTGATTTTCCCTATCTACTAAGGGTAATAATAAAGCTATATATTAATTTGTATTCAGAAAAGAATGGTTCAATGGATTGATATAAAGCGAGAAATACTCGTAATCAAGAGTTGGGGTAAGAGTACGCAGCGCGTACTTATGCCCCGCCTCTTCGTGCGTCCCCTTGCCCCACTCATAGTTTTACAACTCACCAGGAAGTGCTGTCGCCTAGTGAGAAACTTCCTAAATAATGTGGACACTTTTGTTTACATTAAAAACAGCTCTTTCGAAATATAACAATACATATTAGTTTTAATAAATATTTTATGTAGATATTACGTTTGCTAAATACTGCCAAATTACATCAGAATGCTTAAAATCACAAATTACCGCATTGTTTGAAAATGTGTTTTCAGATTCAGCTCAAACTATGTTGACAACCTATCTGCCATGACACCTTCCTAAAACGAAACAGTGTGGCCAACTGCTATTTTGCCAAAATAGAAATAAAGCCAATGCGTACTCTTACCCAACGCGTACTCTTGCCCCACCTTACTCTAATTACAAATTGGATTAAAAAGGAGGAAGGTAAAATAAACGAGAAAGATTCTCTCAATTAGTGTATAAGTTGAGTAAGTCAATAATTTTTAAAAAATGTACAGTTCTTCAGCAGCCAGGATTCAATATTCAAACCCCCCATCAGAAGAAATTCAGGTTAGAGGAGCTTTACATATAGTCTGCGTGTCCATCACTGCAGTTCAACTCCTGTTCCTTCATTATCAAAACAGCTTTGAATATGATACTTCAATATATTATTAAGTTGGTGTATTGTCTTGTGTTTTCAACGGTGGGGACAATAGCTAGGGACCACTGGCAATACTAGGGCCGCGGTCTTTCTGAAGATGAAAATATCCTGATAGTAATATTTACTATGGAAATGGCTGCTCGCTCGCTTTAAAACCCAAAATAAAAATATCTTCAACTAATATTTAGTTTTCATCTGTGGCCATATCAACAGATCGTTGCACTGGTTTCTGAATATAGTCATCTATACTTTAACCACTGAGCTTTAGCAAATTATGAAACATATAATGAATAAGTCAATGAGTTTGGTATATTTATATTGGGGTCACGACGTTAATCGGGTGGGTTCGTTGAGTTTGTGAAGACTCAAACCTGAAAATCAAAATTGGAAACCAGGATTTGGAAAACATAAAGCAGTTAACGTACTTGGGAAGTTTTCTGACAAAGGATGCCTACTACACTAAGGAAATAATGTCAATGACCAAATAAGCTTTCAACAAGTAGAGGTTACTGCTGACCACCAAGTTGAATTTGTAATTGAGAAAAAATCCTGATGCAATGCTACGTTTGGAGTATCACGCTGTATGTATCAGAAACTTTGACTCTCAGGAAGATGGAAAAGCTTGGAGAGCTTTTAAATGTGGTGCTGGAGAAGACAAGACTTGATAAGATCAGATGGACAGACAGGTCGAAAAATAAAGAATATCCTAAGAAGAAGTGGTAATAAGAGATCAATTCTGGATGTGGTTCTTCAGTACAAAATAAACTAGATCGGACACATCCTTAGGAGGAACTGTTTAATCCATGGCGTCATAGAAGGAAAGTTTGAGGGAAAGGGAAGCTCAGGAAGAAGAAGGATTCACATACTAGATGACTTGAAGGATAGAAAAAAATTCTGGGAGCTGAAGGATGCAGAGGATAGGGAGCATTGGTGGTTTAAGATTACTGACAAAAGGAATGGACCTGTCGGTACACAAAAACGCTAGGATTTAGAATATCATATTTATTCTTTTAAGATATTATGACTACTATTGGACAGTTCAACATTCAAAGATAAACAGAATAGTTCAAAATAGCTAACATTTATTTTGTTTACCTTACTCCAACCGCATGCTTGCTAACACAGATAGCTACAGCAGACCTCATGTTCGGGTGAGTAGCGCGGAATACCCACCAAGCTCACCAATCCACGTTCACGTTTGCATAGAGCCAATTCACTGCTGCCGAAGCTCAGCCAGCTTGGTTAAGTGTTCAACTGCCGATCATTAGAGTGTTTACTTATCTGGAAACCTTGCGATGTATTAATAATATAGTTTGTGTTTACATAATTATCTCACCTTTTTTTACAATTGTCCATTTGAATTAAAACAATATTAAGGGGAGAGTGTTTGGCACGTGGATTAAGGACAGTATTTTTGCAGCTTTTACAATAAAAACTAAACGCTCTTTATTTAATTTGGTTTTAAAAATATTTTCTAAAATGTTAAACAAAATTTGGTTAAAAGAAATAAAATATTGCCTCATTACAAATATAGAGTTTAATTTTCTCTACATGGTAATTTCAACATTTGTTTAATATCTGCCAAGGGTGTCCTAGAATTAAATGACAACATTTCTCTTACTTTAAAAATGCTCTCATCTAGTGCCGCTATTCTAATAACATAAATTCAAGAACATATGATATAACCACGTGAAGAAAATTAAACTCCATATTTTTACTGGAGCAATATTTTATTTATCTTAGCCAAAAAAAAAAATTTTTTTTGCCTTGTAAACTTCAAAAACACTGCTCTTAGCTCACGTTATAAATCTGTGTCTCTACTGGAACAACACAGAGCAAATTGTGTGCTGTGATTTGTTGCACTATGTTGTAAGATGTTGTACATTCGAAAGTTACATAGTCAATTTCAGTCAACAAACTGTCCACCCTAGACCAACATAGTTGTATCATGTTGCTGTTCATTACAACTATATGCAACACTGTGTCTCCACTGAAAAACAGTTGATAGTTTTTGCCAACATGACAGACGAAGATGATGTTTTAGTGGCGGATGCTACTTGTGTAATAATTTTCGCAAGTACACAACCAATAATTAAACATAAATATTGGGTTCGCCCAAGTTTACAAAATATTAATGTGTGTGGTGGAAATAAATTACTAATAGATTTTAAGAAAGATGACCTATGTGATGAACTTCGTAAGGATGGAAGCTTCAAACACTTCGTGCGTATGTCAAGCTCTGACATGGAGATATTACTTGGAATGACTGAACAGACAGAACAAACTTCAAAGAGGCTATATCATCCCAAGAACGATTAGCTGTAACACTACGATAATACGAAAAGCAGACACCAACTTCAGAGAGGCTATATCATCCCAAGAACGATTAGCTATAACACTACGATAATACGAAAAGCAGACACCAACTTCAGAGAGGCTATATCATCCCAAGAACGATTAGCTATAACACTACAATTTTTAGTGACTGGTAATTCATACCATTGCCTGATGCATTTATTCAAGATTTCAAAACAAACCGTTTCCAATATAGTACCAGTTAAATAATTATTTGGATTTATTTTTTTAAAAAAGAACAAAATATAACAAACAAACTCTAAGTTTTATAATTAAGTTTATAATGCAATGTTTTAAAAAATATATAAAGAAACCAATGTTTCTTAATAGAAAAGTTATAGTAAAATATGTTCTAAAAAAATTTAATGTTTTTTATTCGATGTCCATCTGTATAATGGAACCTTTTTAACTACAACAAAACACGTCTAGTCTCAACTGAAACAAATCGTCCAAATAAAATAAATATTTTGTTTATGTGACTGAATGTTGGTCTGTGTTTCATATTTTCTTTTGATCTTTACCGCTTTGAACGGATACTTGCATCACCCACCAACTTTTGTTGCATGCGACATCAACATAATACAACACACACCAACTTTTGTTGCATGCGACATCAACATAATACAACAAACGCCATTTTTTTTTGCATGCGACATCAACATAATACAACAAACGCCAACTTTTCATTTGCAGCCATGTTGTTGCAATAATTTACAAGTTGCACTGAGTTTCTCAACTTTCGCTGATCACACTACTGACAGTAATGATTTCTTAAAATAATATTTTGATATTAGTGCTAATTTCAGCACGGGATAGCCTGATAATAATAAATAAATGGTACGGAACCCCGCACTGACTTTCTCGCTCCATTGTTTAAAAATGGAAATATTTACTCAAAACTCGTAATATATGTGAAACGAAATAATACACAAGAGCAAACTCGAACACAAATTACGCTAGACTTACGTAAAACCTATTTTTGACTCCCGATTTTATATTCTGTGATTTTATTTTTAAGGAATTAAAGTCCTCATTTGTATATTTGGACCAATAAAAATATCAATACTGGGTCTACAAGGGTCAAAGCTTCATATTAACATTTCAACTTTAAGATAAAATTTTCCACATTTTATTAGAGGTTGTACTCTATATCTAATGGCTATCACATAGCTATTAAATTAAGTTAAATTTATAAATTTTGACCAATAAAATAGGTAGAAATAATATATTCGAAAATTATATAGATAGATAATTTATATACAAACATTCACCCTAAGAGGTTGAAAGAATGAGAACATACACTTTTAGAGAGACTTACTTATATGTTTACTCTATGGTATTAGATAATTATTGCGTTAAACTTAAGTAGTATATCCATACAACTAATGTTCACAAAAGTGTATTAATATATTTGCCAATATCTCAGATATTATTGGTTTCATAAAAATATATTTCAAATAAAAGTTTTTTATTTTTAATAGTACTATAATTTTGCAACTATAAGTTATTAATTATCTCAAATATTAACGGAGATATGGAAATTTCCACTTCTTTAAAGTACCCTAAAAGTAATTTTCATGGGAAAATGAAAATAGAAATTTTATTTATAATCTTAATCAATGCCTAGATACGAATTTAATCAAAATCATTAGAGCCGATTTTGAGAAAATCTTTTTTTCTCTTTTCGCTTTTTATCAAACTACTCTTAATTTTAAGTTCAAACAGACACACAGATAGCTGGAATTACAAAAAACACTTTTTGGGGTTCGTGGGGTTCATGAGACGTCGACATGCATCAACATTTCGGGTAAGATTAATTTTACAGTCGCAATATTTATCTTAAATGTTCTAGAAGTTAAAATACATATATTTGCATATAGCTTGAAGGTTATTGGTTTTATGAAAATATGTTTCAAATAAAAGATTTATATTATAAATAGACCTACATATTTTAACTGATAAGCGATTTCCTATCTCAAAGAGTTACTGAGATATTATATAAATTATGAATTTACTCATCAAACCGGAACACTAAACGTCATTTTTCTCAAATATTGAAAGTAGAGCCATTTTGTTTAGAATATTTAAAAATGTTTAGAAACTAAAATGAACTGAATCGTTGAGCCAATTTTGAGATAATAGAATTTTTCTCTTTTTGACCTTCAGTAAGTTACTCGTAGTTTTAGGGTTGGATATACAATTCCAAAAATCCCTCGGGGCAGCCATATGAAAACCTTAGATACCAAGTTTTAGCCCGGTAAAATAGTTTAGGTTCTAGTCCGAGGTAGAGACATACAGACAGACAAACAGACAGACGGAAATTCAAAAACAACTTTTTAGGATTTGGTGGGTCATTAAACGTCAGCATTCATCAAAATCTCGAGTTCGATTTTCTGTGCCTAGAAGATGGCGAGAAAGTAAAAATTAGGCCTATATTGAACATATTTTGTCACTGGGATTCACAAGTGTTGTTAACAAGATGGTATTTCTTTTTTTATCTTCAGAAAGTATAAAACCAAATAAAATAAAGCTTTGTAGAATATTTGTTGCTAGTTTTTATTTTCAGCCCCAATTCAATCTCATTGGAAATATTGTGCTTTATAAAATTAAATAATTAGTAAACAATTAAGACAGCCTCATTCGATTACAAGTTAAAACACTTTATACATTAGTCTTTATGTATATAGTATTTATAACTTTTATATTTCACATTTTAGTGATTCTATTTTTTCAAAATATACATACATAAAAAATTCTATAGTTTTTTATATAAAATGTTAAGTCAACCGAGAAAGTAGAGCTTACGGTATTGATATTTTTAGTTTGTATAATAATATATTTTACATAGCATTATAAATTATTAATAACATTTTACCTACGATCTAGTGTAATAATAGAAAATGTAGGCTAATTGAAAGCTGTTAATTAAACTTTATCTACCAGCTCTCCCCCCACTCCATTCTTTACCCCCTTCAGGCACAAAAGGGGGTAGGAGGGCGACATGTTATATGAGGTTCACAGCCCCTCAACCCTAACCTTGTTAAGAACGTCATGTTATATTATTCCTTAATTCAAGCGTCACATCTCACAAGTACTAAGGGTTGCTCTCCACACACTGCTGTACACTAGTTAGTATCTCGACCGTTTATTCTATTTACAGCAGTGCAACATTCATAAATGTTCGGATGGATGCCTTCAAAAGGAAGCTTTGATACCGGACTTTCTGAGCAGAAATTGTAACCAATTATACCTAACAATGTGACTTCACAAAGAATATTATTACAGATAATATGTTTATCTGATTCTACGTTTTAAAGTATAGTTTAAATAGGATGTGCCAGAAAATTGTTAGAACATTTTAAACATGACTTTTGTGAAGCAGCTGTTTAACAAACTAAATTCTTGAGAAATTGAGAGAAATCTTAACATCGACGTGGATTTACTGTATAACTTGTTGATATATTCACTAATCTAAGGCTTTAAACGGTTAGAACTCTAAGAAAGTACACAATTTTTAGTTAGTATTGTATTGATAAAGCCATGAATTAAGAAAATGAATTTATAGATATTAATGTTTCCTTTTACCAACAAAATATGCAATGGATTCTTAGAACTAGAGAAATTAATTTCTTAGGGTGTTTTAAAATATTTCCTACGAAATGTAGGGCCGTTTGATCCTTCTATACTTCCTCTGTACTTACATTCCAAAAAACACTATTACTTTGGAACTATGTTAAGTCCTCGGAATCCGTATTCACCTTCACTTAAAAAGTATTAGATAAATCACACAAGTGAGAGTATAAGTGAAAATTTTAAAGTTTAAGTAGAGTATATATTATTTATTTCTTGATACAACTCATTCTTGTATTGCAAAATTCAGTGCAACATAGTTATTAGACTGGTGTTACAATTATACGTTTTGAAGACAAATTTAATAACGGCTCATTAAGTAAAGTAATTTTGAGAAAACTCATTAAGAGAATTAACTTTAACTATCCCTGTAATTGATGGTTAAAAAATTCTAGGGCTCTCCTAGTAGGGAAGTTGGTTTGACGTCTTTAGAGCTTTGATTGGAAGGGTTGAATTTAGAAAAGTGAGCCAGAGGTCATGAAGTAAGGCTTTCACAGTTAGCACACGTGATACTCAACAAAGGGTGGATATATTAAAAAACGTTTTAACTGTTAGTGATGGATTTAAAACTTAAATACCAATATAATTATTCCATATGATCTAGTACATATTATTATATGTGAATAATAGAGTATTAATTAAAAGTCAGTCATCAGATTTGCGCCACATTATATTAAACTATTTTTAGGGACAACAACACACCCTTAGGGATATAATAACATATAATTAATAAAATAAATAAAATATTTCATTAGAAGAACTCAAAATACACCATGCACATTTTGAATCATTGTAACTGCCAGACAATTTTCTGTCCATACCTGAAATATTTAGTAAAAAGTGACATTTATTTACAGCGATATATTTGTATGACAACTTTAGTATCATAATCTTTTATTGTAATTTTATGTTAAGCTTGCATCCATTAAAAAAAGGCTTTTATTCTAGCATAAATTTAATAATATTCTCAAATATAGACGCATATTTTGGAAATCATTCAATAAAATTTAAAATAAAACGCCTTTTATTTATTATAACACAATATGTAAAATAATAAACTATTATAAATAAAAACTTAAATTTAAATCAAGAGTTTATATGTTGACTTTTTATTAACATTAAACATATTTAACTAAAGACAGCACATTTCAACTTGAATAAGGTATCACAGAAGAGCGACATAATAATTTATTCTAGCACATACAATCATAAAATATGTATATATGTCCAAGAATCAAACTAATGTTAGCTAGAGATTTAGTTGTACTAAATACCCTTTCTTATATAAGAATAGATTAATTTTAGACCATCATCAATGGACACGTTGTCTAAAAGTTAGGGCACATATAGTCTGATTTTCTAATGCTAATGAGGTTAGAATCTAAGTCGTCTATATTTAGGTTAGTTTTTCCTAAACATTTTCCCAATCTTTCTACACCCAAATGTGGGTACTTGCTTACTTTATGGCATTATTAATAGAAAGTTTATCACCACACTTACAAAAGTACGCCAACTACCCCTATCTTGAGTTAGTTCTACCCAGTCCACCTCATTACCCCTATCTATTTCAGGTCCAACCTAATGTTATCCTCCTATCTGCATCTAGTTCTTCCCAATGGTATATTCCCATTGGGTTTGCCAGTCAGTACCATAAACAAGATTCTAGAATCTCCAATTTGATCTGAATATCCCACCCACCGTAACCTACGAGACTTGACAATCCTAAAAGTGTATTATGATGAGTACAGGGTATGTAACCAATCATTATGTAGCTTCCTCTTCCTCCACTCGCCAGTAGCCTCATCCCTTTTTGGACCAAATATCTTCCTAAGCACCTTGTTTTCGAATACCCTTAATTTGTTTTCGTCATGTAAGGTAAGAGACCACATTTCACCCCCATAGAAAACCACCGGTAAAATTATTGTTTTGTATATTTTGAGTTTTACAATACGAAAGAAGAAGGCGAGATATCAACAAATTACTGACCTACGGTAGTAATAGCATGCATTTCTTTACTGTACTCTTTCCCTAATTTCCAATCTAATATCGTTATTACTATTTAAAATTGTTCTTAAGCATTTAAACTCATTAGCCATGTCAAATTATATGTTGTTCACAGTGATCTCTAAATTATTTACCTCTTTAATGAAGATACAATTTTATTTGTATATATTTGGGGAAAATAATATATTGTCGATTTTAAAAATATTTGATATACTCGTATTATTTGTTCATTATAAACTATAATTACATTTAACAAAAATCACATTACAAATCAAATAACTTAGAATCCAAAGTATAACGTCGTAGTTGTTCAAGGTTACCCTTATTGTAGGTCTGTGGGTCAAACATTTATTTTTTCTTCCATACAATTTGAACATTTCCCCCTTTCCGTGAGGGCCAAACGTAGGTCAAATAATTCCAGTGATGCAATGAAATGTTCTTTGTTACAGCTCTACATTTCTTGACTCCTCGGGAACGAACTGGTTAAATATTACCTCAGCATTCTAAATGACAGATAAAGTAGACTGTGCTTTGTGGTTGAAAATGAAACAATGAGAGTGGTCTTAATCAATGAAAATAAAACGTTAATATAAGAAAAAAACTTTTTCCCTGACTCCAAAAAAAGTATGACAGAAAGAAATTAGTTTATAAAATAGGTACGAAAGAGTTACACAATTTAGAAAAAAAAGTTCGTTCCATGACTTTTAGGTTGTTTCAAAGATTGTATTTTTTGTTTCAGTGTGTCAGTGTTATTATAGGTATCATTCTTCAATATTTTCAAATATGGCTTATCTTAAACTTTGTACAAACATTATTAGGTCTTCTATAAACAAAACAGTTACATTCTAGGAAGTATATTATCTACTTCGATGGTGTTTCAGGTTGAACGTTATTTATGGGTTAAAGACTTAAGATTTTAAATATATTTTAATTTAAGAAAGACAGATATAAAATGCAAGTTTAATAATAGAGTTAAAATTTAAGATTCAAATATACATGATATTTAAATAGTTCTATATATATTTATAATTCTAAATAGATTTCATATTTTTGGTACACCTACGATTCAAGGTCATAGATGGGATTAAGATCTCAAATTCAATGTTTTTATTAGACTATGGAATATAGATTTAATATTTTGGAAATAGGACTGATATTTTAGATTTTAGATATATGATAATATAGTATACGGTACATTTTAAATCTAAGATATTTGATTGAAGATTTAAGTATTGAAATATAAATTTTTTTATATCTTAGTTTTAAGGTTTATGTCTAATATATTTGGTTTTGATGTTTATATTTTAGAATTATGATTAATGATCTGAGATTTAGGATTATATATTAAAAAATGTATAATAAATAATACAGAGATAAAATATCATTTTTAATATTTAATATCTGAGATTCTAGATTCTAGATTTAAGATTTAAATTCTTATACTTATTATTTTGGTTCTTTAATTTTAGCTATTCAACACCAGAAAATAAAGTTAGGACCAAATTTGACACCCACACTCATCCTATGGTCGGATGAAAGAATTATCATACAACCTTAATGCGGTTCAAAGCCGTTTCTAAAAAACAAAAACAAAACAGAGGTTTGGATGAATTTCTTAAAATGTAGATTTTAAATTTTTTAGATCAATATCTACTAAATGAGATCTAGAAAATAAAAGGATTTATAAATGGCCTGATTACAATACTATCTTTTCTGCTTTAAATAATAACTTATTTGGGATGAATATAAAAAACAGAATCATTTTTAGGAGAACATATGGACTAAACATCAAAGATTTTCTAAGATGGTTTACTGGATTTTTATAACCCTGGTGGGGTGCAGTGACGCGATTTTTAATTAATGATTTTCCCCTCCCCTTCCATGAAAATGTTAGGAAAATTCCTATAAATTATACCTTTATCAACTCAACCTCCCTAGTGCAGTTTAAATTGTGGATATCCATATATATATATATTTATATATATTTATTTATACGTGTCTGAGCAACATCCCAACAGCCCTAACTGTGGGAATATCTGCCAGTACTAATGTACCGTTATCCAAAGGACGCCCGAATGTACTAATATTTCCATGGAGATACTTTCCATGTCCCGATGAGATGAGATGAGGCGATGGTGATAGTGATGGTGATGGTGATGGTGAATATGAGGGTGTGGGACCAAAGTGGTAATTCTAGATACGACACATCTAAATAGTGAAAAGTATAGAATTAAGCGTACACACGGCCGTGTCTTGCAGTTTTTAAAACAAAATAAATTAACTTAAGATAAATAAATTATCTAAAAGAAGAAATGTTCAGTTTAATTTTATACGCTTAGTAATAACAAGAGTTCTTGAATATTTGTCATGAGCATAGCAGCATGCGATTATTTTTAAACGAAGAGAAATGTTAACAAATGTCACTTATGTTCGTGACAAATATTCAAGAACTCTTGAGATTAGGCCTACTAAAATGTTGAATCAAAATAAACGTTTCTACTAAAACATTTATATTTCCTTAGCACTGCGTTCTAATACCAGTTCTAGATATAGTTTTATGTTCTAATCATCCTAATGTGCTAGGTATGAGGGAGTCTGATTTTTAAAATAAGTGTACCCGTATTTGCTTGAAGGGAGAGTGGAAACACATTTAATAAAAACACTCTCAGTACACCCAACAAGGATTCTAACTATAATCTTCCCGTCTTTGACTAAATATTTCAATAATTACTTTTTATAATATCATGAGGCCACTGAAGTGGGTTATATTATATTTATTTTGTCAAAAACTTGTTATAGAAGCAGCATAAATATTGTCTCTAGCACACGGGCCCTTTAATACCACTCAAGATAGGCTCTAGTGCTGTGAGTCACGTACCCTTTAATATCACTCAAGATAGGATCTAGTGTTGTGAGTCACGGGCCCTTTAATATCACTCAAGATAGGCTCTAGTGCTGTGAGTCACGTACCCTTTAATATCACTCAAGATAGG